>WAAG01047161.1:80718-111315 GCA_013390105.1 Tichodroma muraria
ATGTGTGGGAAGGTGCAGTGGCTAATACTAGAGAAAGACCGTTACTGGTACTAATTAGCAGATCACAGATTTTACTATGAAGAGTCTTAGTAAATGTGTCTGAATACAGTTTTCTTGTACCAGCCTGAACTACGATACAGTGCTTATTCTGGGGCTACAAAATACTAAATTTTCCAGGCTTGGTTTTTCGTGGAGGCTGTCCGCAAAGGGGCTAAAGAAAGTAGCTTACCTCCTTGCCAGCTCGGCTGCATCTGCTGCAGCACTTCCGTTGACTAGAAGGGACACGTTAGATATCGCCCCAGCCAGGAAACAGTCCACAATGCCTTGGTTTCTCCGAGGACAATAGCCGAAGTCATCTCCAGTTACTATTAGCTTCACCTGAAGCATCCTTAGATGTCATCCCTGGCAAAAAAAGTAAAAGGAGGTTAAATCGGAACACGGCAGTCTGCAGATCACACGCAAACAGGAAAAGACAGGCTAACCGGAGACGAACCCAGTCGTGACTCAGCCCCTGACTAACTCCTCCTGCTCCACCTCAGCCCGCCGCCGTCTCGCAGCTCGCACAGTGGTCGGATTTGCGTGCGGCCGCGGGGCTCACACCATCGCTGCCTGCTCCTGCCTGAGAGCAGCAGCCCTGCCCTGCCCTGCCCTGCGGGGGCAAACCCGAGCGAGCACTTTGTACCTCTGGCGACGCGGAGCGTGCGAAAGCTCAGGGACTTGCTGGAATGATTTAATCGATCGAGGGTGCGTCAGAGGGTCAAATTCCCGGCACACCCTGCCCGCGGTGCCCAGTGAAATGGCACGGGTGCGGATCACCCGAGGCAACCCCGCAGCAGTGACGTCTTCGCGGCCACCGATCGCCGGCTCCATCGGCCGCGGCCAGAGGGGGTGCGGGCCGTGTCCCCGGGGAGAACCGGGACGGAGCGGCTTCCGGCGGCCCGGCCCTGCCCTCCCGCTGCAGCGGGGGCGTAGGGGTCCGCCAGCCCCCCTCCCGCGCCTGGGGCGGTGCGTACCTGCGCTCCGGCCCGATCCGGGTTCCAGGGCCGCCGCCAGGTGTGGGCGGCCGCGGCCGCCGCTGCCCCGGGGGGACGCTGGCNCCCTGGCGGCGGCGGCCCGCAGCGCCGCACGGCCCGGTACGGCCGGGCCCGGGACAGCCGGCCCCGGGGGACCCGTGCCGCTCTCTGTGCCAGACTCCCGAGGTGAGACTCGCCTGTGGCTGAAGGTGGGACAAACCATTCAGTTCGTGCTCTGTGCTGGCTTCAGCGCCAGACTGATCGTCCCAACGATGCCGTGGATATACAGTCCTGCAATCGGTGACCGGCACAGTAGTCACTTGCTTGTTTTCCCCCACCTTAGTTTGCTGGCAGTGTCCACTCAGTCTGACCTCAGAGGCACGAGGCAGCAAACCCTGGCCAGGAGGTCCCATGGCTCTTGGTGCTGGGCTAGAGAAGGGCAGGGAGAACAGACGAGAGTTTCACAAAGGGCAGCTTCTAACATGCTATCATTCAGTGCTGGATGTCAGCCAGTTCTCCATCAGGCTGCATGTAAAATCTTGTTTGTTCTGGCGTTGAACTGCTTTTTTCTTACTGCAGGAAAGCTATTCTGGATCTACCAGAATGAAAGTGAAAGTGCCAAGTACTCATCTTGAAATGGAGAGTGGAAGATACTGTTAGCCTGCATTTTTCACCTGTGTAAGAGGATGAAGTTCTATCAAAGCAGAACAACCCCCTTCTTGGTCTGTAGCGTTATCCCAAAACATTCACTCACTTCTGATATTGCAGCAGAAACAACGCACGCATGGTTGGGGTAGGGAGAATGGCAGCTCAGAAAGTGCCATGGTAACGTCCATGGATCCAGGGCAGCTGTCTTGGTGTTTGCTATAACTTGCTTCAGGAAGCAGGGATCACACTGGGACTCTTGCATGGATGATGGTGATTTCCACCTCTGAACCTGTGCCAGCCTGGAGGTAAGTGCTGACAAGCCAAGCACCAGCTTCTTGGAAGAGCAGCTGGAGTGAAATGGGTTGGAAAAGGCTTTGAGGGTCGTTTCTGTGTGAATGGACTGACAATGCTGCCACTTAATTCATGTATAATGAATGTATAAAGAAACCAAAGCTTCCAGGTGTCTCCTGGCAGAGTTCAATTCATAAAAGACAGCCAGTGTGCCCATGCCCTAAAGTCAAGGACATGACTTGTAGGCACAACCAGAGACTGACTGTCTTCAGCAAAGGAAGAATCATCAGTTTGGAGACATAGAACCACACTTCAGCAGAGGAAATTGCACCCTTTTTCACACTTGAAGTTTGAAACATCTGTGGGAGTAGTGTTTTCCCAGGTCTGTCTCCTAACAAGGAATTTGGAATCACTGAGTTGAGGTAGGTTGCAGCCCTCTTGATCTCTAGGCTCTCATCAATTGCAGTTCAGGTAACAAACTGCTACAGAACTTTGTTTCCATTAGGCTGGGGGCTCTTCCAGGGGCAGCTAAGTTTTGGATAACAATTTGTAAGTTTATTTTGATACTTTGAAGGAGAAAAATAAAAGCAGACTGGGTAGTAGCAATATCATTCATGGGAGAATTTGGTTCCTAGGCTGTGCTCTCCTTATAGGCCCTGAAATGGGCAGCACTGGGAGACTGGGAGCATGGGAGATTTCTGGTGCATCAAGAGGGGACATCAGCTGTTTGTCGCTTTCTTAGACTTTCTTGCTCTTCCCTGTTCATGTAAATGAGCAATGACTACTGGAAATGATGGTGAGAGCTGGAGACAGCCTTCTGCCTCTTCAGTGACATTTTCTTTTAGAAAAAAATTATATGAAATGAAATTCAAAACAGATCATGCTAAAATGTTGTAGACAACTTGCTAAATCTTTATTCAAGCAATTCCTGTGAGCTTTTATGTCATTTGATAGTTGAATGGCTCTGTTGCAGAAAAGTTTTTGATGTTCTGTAAAGGTTTCCAGTGCCCTTGGCATTTCAGAGGGGATATTTGTGCAACTGCTACTTGCTTCCCCTTCTGGGAGATGAACGTCACAGCCTGCCCACATTCCCCAAGAGACTTCACTTACTGATGAGTGCTGTTACTGTAGCAGCTGAAGTCAGCACAACTCTGAAGTAAAGTCATGAATCATAAAATGAGTACCTCCTTCCTTTGCCAATGCAAACTCCGGGGTTTTCTGCCTCTTTCTAGAACTGTCAGTGCTCCCTGACTCTACACAGGTGAGAAGCACAACATAAGAATCTTAGACAAAGCTTGGCTTCTCAGCCTTCTTAACCTTAGTATGCATTTAATGCTATTAACGGTAACATCCTTCTTAAATATTTAATGCACCTCCTGGAGGCTTTTCTTTTCTGATTTCATACCTGTTTATCCAGCTCTCCTTCCTGCCACTGGAAGGAAACATTCCCCAGCAAGCAAACCTTGCCCCTGTGCCACATCCCCTTAGGGAGCAGCAGTGCTCCCGCTGCAGCTTGCACTCTCAGCTGGCTGCCAGGATAGCCCGTGCAGATGACCCCCACAGAGCCCAGAGGTGAAAGGCCCTCACAAATTCAACCTGGAGCTGAAAGGCAAGGCAGACTTCCTCTAGACAGTGTTTCCTCTACAGTGAAGACAGGCACATTGGCCAATATTTCTGGTGGAGCTGCATAAGCCAGGACATGGACGAAGGAGAGGCTGCATCTTCCAGCTTAACTAAAACAAAACACAGCCCTACCTCAGCTTAGCTGCAAAAGCCAGCAGGAGCTCTCACCATCCCCAAGTGCTTCACTGCTTTTGAGCTTTAATTTCTTTCCCTGAACTTTGAGTTAAACAGTAGCAAATTTCGAGGTTTCCTGTATTTCACAAAAGTGTTTTCCAACAATTACTGCTTCCAACAAAGCATCTCTTTACATGTTGACATAAAAAATGTTTTCTTTTTCTTGTTCCCTTGGCTGCAGCTAGTTAGTTCATTTGGGATTACAATGGTAGCACAGTAGGACTTTGTTTGTCTTTTCCTTGCATGAAATTTTGTTGAAAGTGTGAACTGTAAAAGGCATTGAAATGAGACAAAGTAAAATCCATTTTTTAAATGAAAGGATGTAAACATTTTCTTCTCTTCCCCAGCCTCAAAGATTTTGAAAATCTTTGTGGTTCGGTGGCTCTGTAGAAATGCTTAAACTACAGTTTTTCATCCATAGAACAGCTTCCTCCATCCTGCATTAAAAAGGGTTGAAATCCCCAAACTCTGGGGTACATCTGCTAAGAGTGAAAAGCTTCCCTGCTTACCATGTCACACAACCAGGCAGAACTTGTCACCTTCCCTCACCCATGTCTGAAATACCTGAATTTACACCAGCACAAAATAATGCCAGTACCTGGCAAAGTGTGTTGTCCTAGCAAGGTGGCTGAAAGGCAAAATTTGCCATTGTGACCTTCTTATTAACTTGGCATTAGATTATGGAGGACTGCTAAAAGTACCAAATTCAAATCCCTCCTGATGCACCTAGCAGGCTTCTGGTCCCTGGTGATACTGTGGCTCATGGATAGTGAATTTTAATCTACTCTCCCTTTTTTCAGAGGGTTATTTTCTCCTGCATTTCCTTCAGTGTCTAATGTGTGGTAAAAATATTTGAATATGAACTAAGCTACAGGATCTGTGACTTCTAACTGGGGTTGGGATGATGTAAAGCCTGCACATTCCTTTTCCAGATGCCTCTTTGCCTGATGTTGAAGTCTATTAAATATACAAAGATGCCTGGTCAAGAAAGATTTAGATGGGGAGTATTTCTTCTAGACGATTAAATGAGAGGTCCAAAATAGGTACTGTTTAACTGTGCACATTAATAGCTAAACCTAGACTATCTGATTCCATTAACTGTTTGATTGCATCAGGAATTCAGTTTGACCTCTCTGAAAGTTATTATACTATCTGGAGCTCATTTCTTGGTATTTATAATAAAGGTTCCTAGAGGAAATTATCTCTATTGAGGTCACAAAGGAGCAGGTTATATAAAAGATGCATAGATGTTCCGTGGAATTTTCAGAATTACATTATTTACCTATCACTGAAACAGATGTCTAGAGGCTTTTCAAATTCCATGAAGAACTAAGTTCTTTTAAAAGCTGCCTGAACTGATGTAACATATATTGCATTTTACATTCTTATTCTAAAACAGAAGCTAATCATCAAAACAATTCCAATCCATGCCTACAAATTCTAAATAACTTCCTCAGCTTCAACTTACACTGTCTAAACAAAAGCAGAGTTAAACCTGAACCTGATTTTTACAAATGTTGATAATTTGTACTTGGAGTCATTAAAATCAATTAAAGATACCAGAGGCAGGTCCTTATGTTAACGGAAATAAAAAGGAATTAATGCAAACATTGGGAACACCTCAGCAATTTTACTACACATACAAGTTAATCTGGCAGATCACTTACACTGACTGTTGTTGCTTCCCAGCATCACTGAAAGCATGTGAAAAATCTCAGTTGATTTAATGGAAATGCAGATTAATTCCTTTGGGGTTCTGAGGGGAGATCCTCTGCTCTTGAAAGACAAACATCAGGCAGGAGAGTGGCTGAGAGATAGCAAGTGATGGACACAGAGACTCTGCAGAACTTCCTAGGAAATCCTTTCTACCTCTAAGACTAGAAATAGAAGACAGCAATTAAAAAACATCAAATCTTCCCTCCTAGACGAAAAAAATCTTCAATTTAAGTATGTAAATATGTATATGTTAATACTTGTTTTGTCAAATGTCTTCTGCTTATTCTTACCTTATGTTTATATCTACTGAATGCAAAAATCCAAGCAAATTATTTGGTTATCTAGTTCTTAAACAACTTAGGCTGAGTGATATGAAACTGGAATTCTATAAATCTTTGGCAAGCCAATTTTTGTCACTTGGATTTCTCCCCGGGTGACAGCATTTTATCACTATTACTCCTGTTCGCTGTTTGTATGAGGCTTAGGGGTCACAGTTGGAAGACCTCTGTTGTAAGGCATGCCAGTGGAGACAAATGTTCCATCTGAAGTGAGGTTTATAACCAGCTGTTCCTCAGTGTGGAGTGAAAGGAGACAGAAAAAAAGCACAGAATCTTTGCAGACCTGACTACAGTTACTCTGTTGAGTTCAGTACAGTTCACCTTTATTGACATCAGAAAAGGGACCAGATGCAGAGCAAAGCCAATGGAAGAGCTCATGTGGGCTTGTTTCTGTATCAGGTACTAATGGCTTTAGAACTGTCCCTGTCTGTTTTGCCTAAGGTTTGTGCTGGTCTGAGAAAGAACCCAGGTGTTGCTGCAGTGCTCTCCATAAATCAAGGGCTACCTATACCAAAAGATGCACCAGTGCTTTTTGGGGTGTAGATCACGCCCAGGAGCTGCCAGCTCTGCTACCTTAGTTGTCAGTAAATGCTCCAGTCATGCAAGGCAAACAGAACGTTTAAAGTATCTTAAACAAAGGCCAACATAAAAACTATATTCTTTTTCTATTATCTGTTACTTTGGGTAAGCGTACAACCTCTGAAATTTTCTTGTGCCAGAGATTTTTCATTCCTACTTGTTAAAAGCATTTGGCACTGCTCAAACATTTTTTCAGGGAGGGCCAGGTTATATCTACAGCTGGATCTGAGTGGAAATGGTAGGAGTTTCCAAAATGCTTGAAAATCAGTTGTGCACAAGGATGGGAGGAGAGGGGGGTGTTAAGTGATTGAAGGCTTTGTAGTTACATTTTACATTCTCCCCTTTTACAGCACCATTGAATTATTTTGTTTCTGTGCATAAACAAGAATCATAAAGAGATTCCTATGAAAAAAAGATGATGTTCCCATGACCATGGTGAAGCCACATCATTTCTGAGGCAATTTTACCTGGAGCTTACAGCAATCTACCAGAAACAATAGAGGGCCCTGTCGCAATGAGGTGGTTGTTAATTGCCGTGGGTGTTTGGCATTGATGGGCTTTTTGTTGGCAACCGTTCTAACCCAATTATGTTTCTAAAGTGGGACTGAAAAGCATTGTAGGGAGCACCATGTAAACGGCACTAAATGCACTGAGACTGAGCGACCTCCCAGAAAGATAGACAGGTGCCAGCTAAAGCCCCATATGATTGATTTTCCACGGCTAAAATCGCAACCACAGACATCTGGTTTTGCCCCAGTTATAACAACAGAAGCAAATGTGAGCTGTTGTCTTAGTTAGGACAGCAAGGCTGCTTAGAATGACATAAAAATATGGCATTTGACTATCAGCAGGGGATCTTCTGCTCTTCTGTGATTAAACTTTATACCTCCAGCACTAGGAAATGAGTTTTTAGTCTTGAGAAAAGCACACTGTGTATGTGTATAGACAGGTATGTGACTGAATTTAGTACTTGGGCTTGTTTTAATGCTGGCCTGGCATTTAAGTGTCAGAGAGATTTTTCTTAAATGTAGGTATAGCTATGAAAGACAGGCCAAAGTCAGCACAAAAAAAACGAACCATTCGATTGAGTGGTATCACACGGGCAGGAAAAAGCCTTGCAGCTTCAGGAATGGTGGGAGAGAGTCAGCTGAGCATCTTATGACTTTTGCACTACCAGCAACACCAATGTGCTTCCTAAATCATCCTGTAATATCGAGTGCAGTGTTTCAGTTCTTCGCTGTTGCAAGGACAAAATACCATTATTTCAAAGACTTAAGTCCCAAGAAGGGAGCCCTTCTACCTATTTCCTTACCACTAGGAAGATCAAAATCTTTTGCTCTTTTGAATTACTTTGAATTCTTCACAGTTTTACATGGGATTCACACAAGGCTGTGATGTGGTACGTGGGTCAATCCTCTGAGAGGTTTCAGAGGCAAAAGAGCTATGTAGGAGTTCAAGTGTCCTTTGCCTCTTATTGAGATTTTTTTTCGGGGGTGGGGTATTTCTATTTTGCAAGACTGTGCAATAAAGGACAGTATGTATGTTAATTTATGCAGGGTTTTTTTTTCTACAGAATAGAGCTTAATAGTCTCTTTGTTATTAGAACTTTGCAGGAGACTGAAGAACAGAAGGTGAGTTTTGGGATTCAAAAGCAAAGATGTTGTTATTGCTACAGCTTAAGGTTACAACAACCATTGTTAGTTCTTCTTTTTGTAGTGTTTATGCCCTATAATTAGAAGCTCTAATATAATCTACAAATTACTGGAGGTGTGACATATTATCATACAAGTCACTTCACAAACATCAATTCCCTTTGTTTTTCAACACTGTGTTACTTTTCTCTGTAAATCCCCCAAATGGGTAGATATTTTACTCCATTCTAAGAGCCAGAACTGCAGGGAGGAGCAGACCTAAATGTGCCGCCTGCCAGCTTTGAGCTGGAAGTGGCCTGAATGGAACAGCAGGGGCAGATTGACCTGACGGTGCCAACTGCGGCTCCCCGAGGCTGGACCTAAACACCGCCCGTACCTCAGAGCCGGTTTGTCTCTGACACTGCTCTGGCTGTGAGGACATTTGTCCTTCCCTGGCTCTGATGATAACTGAGCAGTCCTACCCACAGCACGTTTCCCGCCAAGGCCCTTTAACAAACCCTCAGCCTGACCTGGCTGTAATTTTTCGTACAGCCCAGCCCACGCTAGACGAGAGGGCAGAAGTGACAGACCTGGCCTCTCCTCCTACGTTTTCAGCAAGGGCGAACTGCAGAGTCCTGTCAGCGCTGCCCCGGGGGTGCCCAGCAGCCCGAGGTGACACTGCTCCGGGCCCGGAGGCGCCTGGGGGCGGCAGCAGCGCAACCCTGCCCGGCCCCGTGAGGGAGCAGCGCCCGTAGTTCTCCTTCGCGTCCTCCCCGGGGGCCGCCACGCCGCGGGCTCTGATTGGCCACCTTCCTCCCCGCAGGTTCGCCGTAGCCCAATGAGAGCGCGCGGTGGGGCGGGGGGAGGGCAGGGATTGGCTGAGCGCGGCGGCGGGCGGGGCGATCCGTGGGCCCGCGCGGGGGAGCGGAAGCGCAGCGCTGAGGGCGGCAGTGGCGGCCGGGCTGAGGGGGCGGTGGGGCCGGCCGGGTGCGGCNGGCGGCTGGCAGGGAAATGGCGAGGGTGGGCAGGCAGTGAGGGTGGTGGGGAAGGTGGAGGAAGTTGGCGCTTCCCAAGGTTCGTGTCCTTGGCGCACAGGGCAGCGGCAGACCGGGGTGGGCTGGAGACACGGCAGGGACAGGGGGATGCTGAGGCCTGTGGGACAAGAAGATGTATCAGCTGCTCTGTGGGCCCTGGAGTCGGGATGTGACAGGGGTGCTTTGCCCTCATCCCTGAGGTAAGCCCTGCTTCGTGTCAAGGGCCTCAGCAGTACCTTCCCAGTGTCTGTTCCGGCAACGAGGGTGTTGGTCTGTGTGGGAACACAAAGACCTTGATAGTATTTTTGATAAAGGTGGGATGGTGTGAATAGTACCTGTCATGGATCAGATTTTTTTCTTGTGTGTTCACCATGAACTTTGATAGTTTGCATCTGCTAATACATGCTGTGTTTCACTGCTTCCATCTGAAAGATTATTTGGTACCTGCACTCCTTTTGCATTCAGGAAATGGACTGTGAGAATTAAGCATCTCGTAAACATGAAGGCATGACAGCATTAAAGCAAAGTTCTGTGGTTTTCTCGTGTCTTTTTGAACTGGGGAAGTGGGATAAGTCTTGTGTCATTTAATTCTGTTCAAACAGGAAGTGGGCAGCAGTCAGTGACAGGAGTTGAAGCTTCAGATGATGCCAACAGCTACTGGCGGATCCGTGGGAAGAGTGACAGCAGTTGCCAGCGTGGAACACCAGTGAAATGTGGACAAGCCATACGACTTACCCACGTTAACACTGGGAAAAATCTGCACACTCATCACTTCCCATCACCACTCTCCAATAACCAAGTGAGTTGGTTTAAATCTTAAGCTTTTATATAAGTAGTGCATGCTATTAACAATAGTCTCTCCAATTGCTTGGGGTTTTGGAGTATCAGGCTTGAGTACCAGCTGCCAGAAGCAGTATGTCTGTGCATATCCAAATTTAAGTATAGGCTTTTCTGCATCTTGAAATGGTGTATTTCAGTTCTTGACAGAGTTAATATTTAGTATGTGCCAGTACTGGTATTTCACAGTACTTTTAACATATCTGGTTTTTTTTTTTCCTGCACCTGGGAAGACTGTTCTGAAATGTTTGGTGTTTTCGAGATGCAGGAGATTGAATATCTCCCTCAACATTGTGAAGATTGCTGTAGAGCCAGGCAACTAGTCATGTGTTATAACATTAGGCATTCCCATATCCATGTTCCTTGGTGATCCAGTCTATTAGTCTCAGTTGTTTTCTTGCTATCCCTGTTTCCCTAAGACTGCTCTTGAAATCATATTTATTTATAATTTTATACATATCTAGAAGAGTAATTTCTAACTGTAACTCAGCCTCAGTCTTGTCCTTGGACAAATACATTTTCAAGGTTGAAAATCTCTTAAATAATGCAGTTGCTGGAAGATCTTTGTTGTTAGTCATGTCAGTCTTATATCAGGCTATGTAGATAGGTTGTTACATTCGAACTTGGAAGATCTGACTCTTTGTGGAAAAGTTTTTCTTTCACCATGAGTAAAGTGGCTGAAACAATAAGGTCCAGCTCTGTTAGGGCATCTAGATAATCTTATTATTAAAAGAAGTGATGGAAAAATAACATTTCAAAAGAATTGTTTAAGGGAAAGATTGACTCTAAAACCTTCCCTGGGTTTCATTTTTCAGTGTAGACACTTCATATATTGTCATTAAGGTAAGAATGTTCAACTGTCATTGTGGGGTTTTGCTTTGTTTGGGTTGCTTTTAGCACTTTTTGCTCAGATTACAGGTTGGAGCCTGTTGGCACTTTGTGTTCAGTAGTGGTAGGACCTTACTGCTTCTGGCTTTGGTAACTGTTGACAAAGCAAAACAACAACACTGCTTTCCCCATCCTTGTCTTTGAACTCTGCTGAGTCTGTGGTTGATATTTGTGTGTCCTGGAGGTGTTTGCTTACACTTTCACTTCAGGAAGCTTGTGTCTCTAACAGGAAGTAAGTGCCTTTGGGGATGATGGCGAAGGAGATGACCTGGATTTCTGGATTGTGCAGTGCAGTGGGACTTACTGGGAGCGGGAGGATGCCGTGCGCTTCAAGCACGTGGGGACTGAGGTGTTCCTGTCCATCACGGGGGAGCAGTACGGCCACCCCATTAGAGGCCAGCGGGAGGTTCATGGCATGCCTGCTGCCAACCACCACAACTATTGGAAAGCCATGGAGGGAGTCTTCATCAAACCCAGTCTGGACCCTGCAAAACATGATGAGCTCTGAATTGACACAAGATCCAAAATGCTTCGTTTGACTCCAGTGTTTGGAGATGCTAATCCTTGGTCTCTTCTAAGTCCTGCCTTGCCTGAGTGATTGACTTTCTGTATTACTGAAGGGCATTAGTTCATTCTAGGAATGCAGCACTTCTGTGAGGAATGGCTTCTGCCAGGTTCGGCCACTGACATTTATTTGGTGGAATCCTTACTGAATTTCCAAGCTTTATTGGTGAAACTAGTTCATATGTCTGTTAGGTTTTGTTGTCATTTGTTTGGTTGTTACTTTTTCTTGAATTTGAAGGAAATGAAAAAACTAAAGTAATACTTTCCTCTAGTCTCAAGTACAATAAAACTTTGTATTTTGTAATCTTTTCCCAACTATAATTAAATATTTGGAAACTGATTTTTATGTCCTAGTGAAAGAATGTTATTTGATGAGGAGACGGATTGAGTCTAGAAATGGAAAAATGGTTCTGAAATATGGTGGTTTTTGAATGACTTGCGGTTGGCTATTCAGTCTTTGAGTTAAAAAAAGTATCCATTTGAAAATTGCATCTAATGTCTTATGAGAGTTTCATTCTGTATTATATATTGGAAGACTTGAAAATATTGTGTGTGTTGGAGCAAGAAGACAAAATTTTAATATTTTCACTTCATCCAAGAAATTCAGATGTTCTAGTAGTGGTGGTGGTACAGCTGATTGTCCATTGGTAAGGCTGCTCTGCTCTATGAACAGGTGCAAAAAACTGCTGCTTGCTTAATTAATATTAGAATTTTATGATGTTTCTTATGGTGCAAAGGAGCAGTTGAATTTGGCTTACTTTTGTGTCACTCTACAAGATCAGTATGACAATCCAGGTGAATAAATAGTGAGGTATACACCTATGTGGGTTTTTTTATGTCTGAATCCAGAAGAGCAAAAAAAAATCTGAGACAATGGTTTGGTCATGGATTTCTAACAGAGTGGTATGCACTGGAGTGCTAGCAAGGAATCTTCACTGGACGAGTTAAGAATTTCTGTGTTCCTCTGTGACAAGAGAAATTAATTCTTCAGTGTGTTTTTTACAATGTTACTGGAAATACTGATTGCAATTCAAAATACCATATATTTGCGATTTTGTTTCAAATTGAAAAGCTCACCAAACGAGTGAAAACAGTCAGAACATTCAGGTGTTCTCGTTTCCATGTGTAAATAGTTTACTGATTACAGTGCTCATTGGTCAATCAGTTAAAGAAGCAGGAAACTGATTTACTGCTCCTACAGTTCCGCTTGGGAGCTGCAGGGTTGGTGCTGTGTTGAGAGGGTGCAACAGGCAGTTGAGTTCAGCTTTACAAATCCAGCAGCTGCTCTGTACACCTCATGCAGGAGTGCTGCCCAGGCTGGCTCCAGGTTTAATTTAAGGATTTCCTGCTAGGGAAGATCTGTCCAAACCCTATGGAACAAGGAACCTCTGTAACAGCATTTCTGTGTACCTCACTATTTTTCCTCAACGAAAGAGGTAAGAATGTTTTTTCTACTAATGTTAGTTGCATGTGTCTATGTAAGGATTGCAGGCATTTTGGAGATTAAGTGGACTGGCTTTTGCTGTTTTGTATTAGAAGTAAACTTTCATGTGATTAATATTTCAGGTTCACTGATACTCCTGACTAATTGGTGTTGTGATTATAGCTATAAAAGGATAGCTATTTAAAAACAAACCAAACATGCATAAATAAGCTTTTCCTTTATTAAGGAGAGCTTTTCTTTTAAAGGTGGTATATACATAAAAAAAAATGTGATAGCATGTGACAGGAGGAAGAAATAGTCTTGGCAATGAGTTCTCTGTCACTAAGAGCTAAAAGGCTCTGTGCCTACACCATATAGGCTGTTTGTGCACCTATGGAATACTAAATCGGCAGAGAAGGGGTAGAGTTGTGGGGCTCATCTTGATCTGTGTGCCAGGTATTATCGCCACCCAATGACTGTTTGTGCCTGGATGTTTCTGTCCCTAGCAAAGGTGGTTTTCAGTCTTATTTATTATGCTTGAGTGGGATCTCACTGGACCTTTGGCTTTCTGTTCTGGATTTGAAACAAATTGGTTTGGTGAGGCTGCAAAAAACCTGACTTTTAATCCTCATTGCTTACTTTCTAATGTGTTCTGTTTCAAAAAAATATTTGTAGCTTTTGTTCCTAAAGAACCAAGCTGCCACATACAAATATACCCATGAATGCCTTATTTAAAGACATGTTCAACAATATTCCTGTGAATTGACTTTCCTCTACTTCTGATTCTGACCAAAGGGTAAAAGTCTCTTACCCTTAATATTTCACTTAGGCGCGTGTCACAATAGTTAGGGAAGTTTTGTTTGGTTGGGGTTTTTCCCCAAAATTTTTATCACTGTAAGTGGTTTTCTGAAGGACTCTTAAATAAGGCCATGTTACTTTGGAAAGGTCTGATATAGTACTTGAAGGACTATTGGTACTCCTAGCATGCTGAATTCTGGCTACAAAAGTCATGTTCATGTAGGAAGTGCAAAAATTATAGCTGTGAAAAATGGTGGTCTGTGCTTCTGCACAGGTACTGAGATTTCAGAGTGTGATTCAGGTGTTTTTATTTGCTTTGGCTGCTCATAATTCAACTTTTCAGTCCTCCCCCCATGGGTGAGGATTAGAGACTTGGAGAATCTGTTTTTTGTGTTGCTGTGGTGGTGTTTGTTTTCCACCAGTTTATCATCTGCCTAAAGCTGTTGGGGCTCTAGGGTAAAACATGAAATACTGAGAGATGTAGATGTAAAAGTTGGGAATGCTGTTTTGTTTCTTTATTTTAAGGTGATAAACTTTATACCTCCTGTCAAAATTCTCTGCTTCAAGGTTAAATGAAACCTGTTTATTTTGTCTTCTAATGCTAGCAGGAAATAATTATTTCAAATAACTGACAGGTACTTTTCTGTTTCTTGCTTTTCTACTACAAGAACTCTCTGAAAAGGTACACTAGTGTTGCTTTGTACTCTTCCTTTAAGAAACCAGAAAGGCTTTGGGGGAAAGAATTTGAAGGATCTTTATTTATAATTTTCTTAGTGGGAATAGTTGCTAAAGACTAGTCAGTCTTGAGAGCAATCTGTCAAATAGAGCAATTTACACATATGTATATATCTAGTTCAATATGAAATGACAAAGAGTTCCTTAGATATCTTAATTTTGGAGGCAAGTGTGTGCCTACAGATATTTTTACTCTATTTCTGAAAGCTCTTTAAAGCTCTATACAGCTGCTCAGCGTATGAACACTTGCCACACGTTTTGACTTTTCAGTCAGGATGAATGAGACCTGGGTTTAGTTCTTCCAACGTGCTGGAAGGGATGTGCTGCTCATTGATTCTTCCCTCTGAATGTAGAGACTAAATATAAACCAGTGTTTGTATTTAAATGGTATAACCATAATTTAATTTATTGTGTTTAGAAATACTAATTGGATATATCTGTTCTTATTATCTTAAATTAGCATATCTTTTTAAAGAGTAAAAATTACAGTCAAAACAAGCCTATAACAATGGCTCTTAGTCAGCAGTATTTTTAAGCCTGTTAGTTTTGCTGAGTCTTCTCTGTCTTCTGCCTGCCTTCCCCAGCACTGAAGCAGTAGCTGGCACTGTAGATACACCACATTTCACACCTGGCCTAGACAGAGGCTGAACTGTAACAGTGTCTTCTTCCAGCAACAGCATCCTGCTGCTGTCTGATTCCCTGCTTGGCATCCTTGCTGCCTCTGGATTTTAAATTCCCTGCTGGCAGCTGAGAGCCTATCAGAGATTTGTGCATGTAGGGTGTCTCATGCTAATGCCCTTCTTTCCTAGTTTTGAGTTCGCATCTGTGCCCTTTTGGTTTTGCAATTTTCTCTTTAAAAAGTCTCCTGTAATCCAGCCCTGGGCCACCAATCAATTATTCTTGATAATTAATTGCTTCATAACATGGCTGTTTCATCAGCTGCCTTTCAGGAACCCATGTGTTTGGGGTTAAAGACAGCACTTGTGGTTGTGTCATTAAGCTTTTTAAGGAAGCAAAAAAAGAAGTTAACAGGAATACTTGAAGCTAAGGAAGTGCTTTCCTCTTCACTGTGCTTGGTTCTATCCTGTGGGGTAGGAAGCACAGGGTATGGTTTTCTTCCTCAAGGAAGAATAAAACATTCAATCTTACCAGTCTGGAGTTACATAGGAAACACAAGGTAATTCAAACATTACCTTAGGGTTTATTATGCATGCAGGTCACAAACAGTAATAAACTTTAAGCATTTTTTAAAACCTTAGGACTCTAAAGGAGTAAATATTTCATACCTATTTTCCTTCCGGGGATATTCTAAGCATCTTAGTGCTCTCATGTTTATAAATTCTTTGGTAGGGTGTGTGGTATTTACGCCTAATAATTTCTTTTTACTTTCTATGCAAAAGATGGAAACCCAGCATTAGCTCCTTCTCATCTGTTTCCTGAATCAAATTTGCTGTAATTGCAGTAATATGTGGGAGTTAATTGAGACATGGTCAACCAATTCCTGAGACAGTACTGGTTTATTTTGGGTGTGTATGAGCAAGGAGGGAGTATAGTGAGCTCCTTAAAAAGTAGACTTCAGCAGCTGCACTGTTCATTGCGTCTTTCTATTTAAATTGCATCAAATTGAACTGATTATAAAAACTTTTTTACTGTATTTGGTATTGTGCTAATTCTAAATTAGCATAAAGTTCACAGTGAAATCCTTTGATAGCTCTAATACTGATTCAAGCTGCTGTTCTGTGGGGGATTCATCTATCTCCCGTCCTTTGGGAAAATGGTGTCCTGCTTCATTAGGATAACAAGTGTTAGAAGCTGTATGACATCTCAAGAGTCCCAAACCCTTACGAAACACATTACAAATTAATCAGAATGTGTACAAGCTGTAAAGGTGCATGATTACTTCCTATGTGATTTTTTTCAAAATTATGTGTGGATGCTGGCTTTGGCTGTCTGGAGGAATGTCGAGCCTTGGCTCGGATCTATGGCTCTTTGCATGATCTTCATGATGGCTTATGTATTTATCCACCTCAGCTTCATTTTCTGAGAGTACTGATTATTAGTATGAGTGTGTGCTGTACTGAAAATCGAAGTAGGTGGGGTGAATCTCAAACCACAGCTGAACATAAGACACAGTAGGTGCCTGATGTTATTTTTCTTCTGCTGATGCCCTCACAGCCCCATCTCTGCCTGGCTTGGCTGGTGCCCGCAGACAGCCCCTACACGAGTTTCTCTTCTCTGCGCTTAAATGCTGATGGCTACTCTCTCCTGCCTAGGGAACAGCCCCGTGGATGAGCTGTATAAAAACTTACATGGGGTGGGTGTGAGCGGTTCTGGGGAGAAAGGGGCGGGCGTGTCTCGTTCTCTCGGAGCTGGAGCCGCGGCCGCTAGTCAGCGCTGCTCCTCCGCCTTCCGCGCCGCTCCCCGGCGCTGCCTGCCCGCGAACCGTGCGCCTTTGGCAGCCCGGCGGGGTTTCAGCAGCGCAGCTTTGATCGCCGCAGATTTATACTCTTCGGGGGGAAACAAATAACATCCGCTTCCCCCGAGTTACGCTGCTGAGGCGATCAGCTGCTGCAAGACCGCCCGTGCGGCCGTGGCTCCTTAGGTGCGCTCTGCCAAGTCATGTACTGCTCGGTTATTCGAAAGGGAAGTTTAAAACACTAGCATAAGCTCTGAAGCGGTGCTTCAGGCGTTTCTGTTTACTAATTTTCTTTAGGAACGTTGAAGTGCGGCCAAGGATGAAGTCTGTTTGCTTACAGTATACATTTAAGGCAATTATCTGTACTGTAAAATTAAATACCGGTTTCTGCTCGGTGGGGGAAGAAAACGCACAAAAGGATCGTTAAAAAGGGAGCTCTCCTTGCCCTGTCATGTACAAAAAGCTCATTGCATTTCGCAAGATCTCGACAGTAAAAGCTAAAACGAAACGGTCTGTTCCTAGCTAGAACAGGCTGCACGTCAGTGGTAGTTACAGGAACACCTTATGCCTAACGTAGCTCACCTGGCTCTCCTCAGCTCTTGCTGGACCGCTTCACCGGAGTAGATCCTGTGCCATCCGCCGAGGATTTCCTTTGGCATGATGATGAAAGCCGAGCTGCCATCTCTTACCGACGCGGTATCGGTTTGCGAACCGCTGCGAGACTTCTCTCAGCCATCCTGCGGGGACACAGCTCCCGCTGGCTTCGTGGGTCACCCACGTCGCGCCCCACCAACCATCCTCAGTGGGGACAGCAAGCGGCGGGTCCCGCTGCCGTTCCTGCCAGCGCAGTTATTGCCGAGGGCTTTGTTCACATGCCAAAAGAACGTACTTTTTTTTTTTTCCCCCTGCATGTCTGCCTGGCGGTGCAATTCGGGTTTCTCAGCATCTGTTGCGTCCCGATATTCTTCCATGTCTAGCGGAAAGATGCTCTCGCACAGGAGCCTTCCGCGATCCCGGGTATCAGTATTTGCGTGCCAGCCGCTGCTAACGGCGATCCTTGGGTGCTGGCAGGAGACCATCATTCTCGTAGCGAAATTGCTCTCACGGCTCACTCTGCCCCCATCCCTCTCCTCTCCGCCGGGCACGATCGGCGTCTCTCTTTATTCAGCCTCGCCCGCCGCAGCGGGGCGTGGAGGGAGCGGGGAGGTCCCACGGTGTGCGCCGGCCCCGCCGGAGCCCCCGGCTGCGGGCAGAGCCTGGGCGCGGCACGTCTCCCATGGGAGAGCTCCCGGCTGGGCGCGGCAGTGGCAGCGCTTGGCCGCAGGGCCGACGCCCGGGGACGGGGCCGCGTTGGGCAGCGCCTGTGTCCGATGGGCCGGCGGAGGGGGCGATTCCTCCGCTGCCTTCACCCGACTTCCTCTGACCAGGCGGCAAGTTTAAAGCCGAGTAGCTCAAGAGCCCGAAAGGCTGCAAAACCGAATCGCTGTGCCTCCCCGTGCCAAGAAAACACAGCGGCGACTCGGTCAGTACCTGCCCGGGAGAGGGAGCCGATAGACTCACGGGGGCCCTGAGTGCTGATCCCGCATCAAGGACGCCCGGAGGCCTTCGTGCTTAGGGGTGTTCTAACCGTGCTTTTATACGGCTTGTGAGAGGGCTTCCGGCCCTGTCCGGCTGCTGACACTGTGAGAGAAACACGCATTAATGCATTCTCGGCAGTTCCCACCCTAGTACAAACCCATCTAGCTCGGTAAATGGCTTCGGCGGGCACGTTGAAGGTGATGCGGTAAAATAATCGTATAGGCACTTGTTTAATCACCTGTCTGCTCCACTTGTAGCCTCCCCGCTTGTTCAAAACGGGAAGGGTCATGACGCGAGCCAGCAGCATCTTACACTGGGCTAGCGTCGAGGGTGCTTGTGACTCCATCGCCAAAGGAAAAAATTATAGAGCTCTTAGAGCATTAAACCTGTGCGGGTAAAACAGACCTCGGGAAGTGCGGAACGCAAGGCTTCTCCTGAAATTGCACCCAAGGGAGCACCATCTGCTCTCTCTTGCAAATATTATACTTTTGAACGCATTACCTCTGCCTTTGCTGGGTGCGGATGTGCGGATGATTACTGTCGAGCTGCAGGCAATTTTCTATAAAGCTGCACAGCAAAACACCTTTATGTTGTGCTGTTTCCTCAGCAATACAAACCCACGGTGAGATTTGCTCTCAGTCGAGCTTAGAGACTTCAGTCTCGAGGGCAAAATAGTTTAAAATGTTAAAATATTTGTCTCTCTATGTGTGCTGTTTTCCCTCATGATATGGGCGGCTGTTTATTTTGAGCAATTAACTTATATTTTGCTTAGGAAGTCTCAGCAGCCTCAGAGCCCCTCGATCTCGGCTCTGGGGGAAAAAGTGCTTCGTGACGCCCCTTAGGAAAACAGCATTCCCAGGGATAAAGCGGGGCGCCGGAGGACAGGAGGGATGCTGCTCGGCAAGGGGCGGGGAGGGGCCATCCGACCGGCGGGAGCAGATTCGTACTTTAAGGGGTAACTTCGTAGTTGCGAGGGCACAACTTCCCTCCTCCCTGCGCAAAAAAAGGTAGGGGAACTTGTGACATTTTGGAAGCGGCAGCTGGAGTTGAAGGGTCACCGCCCTCTGGGAGAGCAGGGGTGAGTGTCCCAGAAAAGCCTGAGAACCCTCCCAAGACTGGAAAGTTGACATAGCAGCTTTTTTTCGGCTTCCTCCCCAGCGACACCGAAAGCCGTGCCGGGGAGTGAGTGAGCCCCGCAACTCTTGTTCTGCCGGGACGGGGGGGTGGGGTCCCGAATGTGGGGAACATCAGCACAAAGTGAATATGCGTGTCGGTGACGGAGAAGGAGGGTTTCCGAGGCCGGCGGTGCCCAGCAGGGCAGGGGCGGGGGCTGCGCGGGGCAGGGCGCAGGCGTGGAGCGGACGTACAATGGGAGCTGGCCAGAGGAGGGTGGTTCAGCATCCTCAGCACTAACCTGCCGCCGGGGCGGCCCCTGCTCTGCCCACAGCACGCTCCTGGTTGGGACCCCCCGGCGGAGCTCCGGCTGCGTGCCAGGGCACTGGCTCCACCGGGGAGATGCTGCGCGGAGTGGCGTTGGGAAAGCTGGTGCTGAGTAGGATGCTACATTAGAAGATGCTTTGAAGGGAAAATAATAAATGCCGAATGTCGCTTTTCTTTCCAACCTGCTTTCTGTGTTCTTCTGTGTAGGAAAGTTGCCTAGTCTAGATCGTTCTTATCAGAAAACCACCTTGACACCTGATCGTATTTTCTTATATCTGGTGCCTTAAGAAACCGAAGGAAAAATGATTGCTATTCACTCTGAGACACTGTGGTTTATACTGAAAGAATTCCTTAATACTTAACCTAAAATAAAATTCCATCCTCATAAATTGTTAGCTAAAGTCCAGGGGTCTTTTGGAATTAATAGGTAGAGCTATGCTTAAGGTACTGAACTGGAACTGATGAGCAGCACTCAGTTTGTAGCTGCAGAACTGAGTGGTCCCAAAAACGTGTTGGTGCTTCTTTGTCCCATCTGGAAGAGAAAATTATATTTTCTTTACCTTGTTTGTGATCAGTGCTCTGGGTTCTGGGACAGATGTCCAAGAAGCCAGCTGGAAGACTGGGTGACATGCCGTGGTGAATCCCTTCTCTCCCCAATATCCTTCTTCTGCAGCCCCACAGAGCGGCAGAAGATCACCCGCTGCCTCTCTGCTGTGGGCCTGCTCGGAGCAGGTTAAAATGGCGACGGCCAGCCTGTCCCTCGGATTCAGGGACTTCTGCCTGTCCCTGTCCGGGGGCTGCGGGGTGACCGGGCGCGGGTGGGAGCCTGGGCACGGCCGCTACAGCCGGGCTGAGGGAGGCTGGGTGTTTTGCCGGGAGCCAGCGCCTCTTTGGCCCGGGGTGCTGTGGCCCCTGCTCGAAACTGGGGGTGACAGGGGTTCCCCACGCCTCGCAGCCCTTCTCTGCCCGGTGCTTTCACTGCCGGGACTGACCGGCTGCAGGTGGGAGACTCTCACTCACTTCTTTGGGGGAAATGCGGCGAAACACAGTGCGGGGGCTCACTCCCAAGCCCCCCGGAGGGCCCGGGAGGGGCTCGACGGCACGGTCGGAGCAGCAGCGGGCTCCCTCCAGGCTGGTCTCCGGGGCATTTATGTGCATTAGTGCATTTAAATTGAATAAAGAAGAGCCAGGGAAGGATATTCTTGGATTTCGGGCAGAGGTATTCTGGGCAGAGATAATCGGAAAAGTGTGACTGAATAGCCTGAGCAATACTTACTACTGCTGTGTCTCCCCTCCCAAATTTATGTTTATTGTGTGCCCCCAAGTTAATAAAAAATTTCAAGACGTCTCTGTCGAGAAGTGGTTTTAGCCGGTGTCCCCTTTGCCCCTGCTCTGAGCCTGTCCTCCCCGTCTCTGCTGAAACTGGGGGACGTGACTTTTCGCGTCAGCCTTTCACGGGGGGGAAGGCAGTGGCTTCAAGCACACCTTCCCTGACGGAAGGGAGGCGGCCCTCTTCCTCCCTATGTCACAGTGGGGGAAAATCCTCAGGCTTGAAGCCTTCCTTTTGGTCAGAGCCTGAGAACAAAGCGGCGGGACCGACTGTCAGCGGGGTCCTCTCATGAGCCCCGAGCCAGAGGCCCTCGGAACCCCTAAACGATCCGTTTGCCGGGGCCGGTTTCACCCGGCAGCAGCCGTCGGGCTCAGCCGGTTGCGGTACACTGGCCTTTGCCGAGCACCGAAAATGAGCCCCCGGCACCGAAACCTTTCTTCGTGCCGGCGGCAGCGCGGCTGGGGCTGCCCGTGCCGCTCCCCGCGCCGTCGCGGCAGCGGGCGCGGAGCGGAGCCCGGGCGAGTCTCCCCCCGGCCCGGAGAGCCGCTCCGCCGCCGGAGGCGGAAGGCAGGCTGGGGCTTACCGCACCCGCTGTAGTGCCAAGACCCATTCGTTCAGGTAGTCCAGGCTTTAAAGACCCCTTACCCCACTGCCTTCCATAATGCAGGGTGCAAGCTCAAAACAGTTCAACTTCACTTTTCCCGATCTAAGTATTATCCTGATTCTCCTGCCCCTAATTAAACTATCTCCTGCTTTTTTTGTTTGTTTTTGGTGTTTTTTTGTGTTGGTTTTTTTTGGGGGGGGTTTGGTTTTGTCTCTGTGTGTGAGATTTTGGGAGATGGGGAAGGAGATTGGTGGTTGTTTTTTAGTTAAGTTTTCTTCCTGTAAAAATTTACCTTTCAGTAAGGTTGTCTGTCCATGAGCAGGGAAACAAGGGGGAGAAGGGATCTGATCAGAAAATTCAGATAGACATTCAACCAAAACTACTCTTTCACTTGCTCCAATCACTACTATAAATGTGCTAAGTTAATCATTTGGAGTTTGGGGATAGGCAGGGAGAAATCCTTAGCTTTTGCTCCTTGGTGTCTCCAACAGCTTGCACATGAAGGTGACCTCCATACTTCTCTAGGGTTGGTGAGAGATCCCCTTTTCCTTCAGAATGGGAAGGGTTTGATTTTCTCCTTCTCTCAGAATACAGCCTCCCTTTTGTTCAATTTTTAAAAAATAATTTAGAAATGTGTAAAAGGTGTATCTACCGTGAAAAGAAAACCAAGTAACAGAATCTTGTGCCAGGACTGTGTAAACCCAAATGTCTATCACCCCAGCCTTCTTCTGAAATACGACAGGAATTCACAGTGGTGGAACAAACCAGTTTGTTTTTAGCACCGTGTGATGGTGGCTTTTGTACTCGGTGTAACTCCTCATAGATTTTAATTGGGCACACTGCTCACAAAGATGTAGTGGCTCCTGACAAAGGTGTTGCCTCTTAGTATATCAGTGTTTGAGGAAGGCAGGGCTCTACTATTAGTTGTAGTAGTAGCAGGGTGACTCTTTGAAATATCTGAATTATTACATTCATATAAAATGGTACATTTGAGTTTGCACCATGACAGCATGAGTTTATCCCTGTCATCTGATTACTTTGTATGTCTCAAGATGTTTAAAGGGCTCAACACCTCCCAGGTGAGTAAGCAGGAATTTTACAGAGTCAGTGTCTGATGCTGAGCCCAGGAACTGTACCTAGTTTCATGCAGTGCCACAAAGACTATTTTGGTTTGCCCCAAGGAACTTCCATTCTCAATTAGCCACCCACCTGCTGTTCTGCTAGTTCCTTATGGCAGAGATCCCTGCCTATGGAGCTTCTGGTGACAATACACTAAAGAGAAGAGCACTGTTTTAAAGCTCTGATGCTTTGAGACTTTTCTTCCCATCTGTTCAATTCCGAGCAGAAGGATGCATCCTTTGCAAGAATGCAGGGCTGCTAGATCCAAGCTTTGCCTGGGGAAGCTTTCCAATCTCAGGAAGGGTTTAGCTGGAGTCTCAGAAATTGTGTACAGATTTAGCCAGGCTTCAGCTGAAAAGCTGGATAGATAATGCCATTGTCAAACCTCCAGTGAAGCAGTTTGGCCACCTGCTACTCCCTTTGGATGGAAACAGGATGTTTATTGGAGGGCTTTTCAGGAAGGGAATAGACTTTCAGGTACCCCATCTGAACTGGTTTCTCTGGAGGAGTTAACAGTGAATACCTTTTTTCTTGATTGATTACAGCTAGGATTTCGATTTTTTTATATGCTTCATACTCTTTCTTAGCACTTAGCTTGTTGTAATTGCCAGAACATGTCCTGTG
Organism: Tichodroma muraria; assembly: GCA_013390105.1. Lineage (NCBI taxonomy): Eukaryota > Metazoa > Chordata > Aves > Passeriformes > Sittidae > Tichodroma > Tichodroma muraria. The sequence goes on from WAAG01047161.1 coordinate 104,122, forward strand.
CAGTCTGTGCTGAAATGAGTTCTGAGGACTGGATGTGGAGCAGTGGCAGGATATGGCCCTAAAGTCCAGCAGTTTGTGCTTCCTGCAGGGAAGTGGCTGTCTATGGCAGCCCTTCTAGAGGCAATGTCCACCCTCTGCTGCAGTGGAGTGAGCGCAGCGCAGATCAGCAGGTCTAGGGAAAAAATTCTATTGTGCCTTGCTTTTCAGTCAATATGCTATGGGCTACCTAGTGGTATTAGGTCTAATCATAACGTCAAAGCTGTGGCTGGATTTATGCTGATCACTTTAAAACAAATCTCACAGATATATTTAGTAGAAGAATGTGTAAAACCCCAACCCCCAAATGGTATTATGTAACCAATACAGTATTTAAGTGCCCCCTGTGTAAACTAAGTGAAAAGCCTGCTGTTTGCTTTCTTTGCCTCTGTTGTGTATTGGTCAACCGAAGCCGGGTGCTCTGTTTGCTGTTCTGATTACTATTTTAAAAGGAAAGATCCATAGGATCATGTTATCCAGAAATTGAAAAAGACTTAAACCCCTCTCACTGGGCTTAAGAGAGGGATCTGGGGCTGAGTGAGAGCCCTCTCGTGGGCTGCCCAGGGGTGTCTATTGCCAGGGGACTTGTGCCATTTGAAAGCACACTCACATCAAGGATACAGCCCTGCACAATGCACTTTGTCTCTTTATTTTGGCATGTGTGGGGCAGCCGTTGTCAGCAGTCTCTGCAATCTCAGTCACAGGGTTCAGCTGAGCTCAGCAAAGATGAAGATGTGTTAGTGTAGGGTCAAGGAGATGGTGGGAGCTAGTGGGCCAACTGGGAACGTTGCTGCTGCTCCATCTAGAGCTGATATCTGGTGGAAACAAGAGGTGGATTTCCTCTTGCTTTGAACCAAGAGGAGTTTGTAGGCTTTCCCCCTAATTTACTGTTATTGATCTGCCATCAGCTCCTTGCCCAGTTAAATCCTTTATTCAAGGTGCTGGATCTTAGGAGCACAGTGGTTTCCCATTATTGTTATAATCTTTTGCCGAAGAGAGATTCCCCCTTCTCAGTAATGCACCAAAGTGGAAGTAATCGCTCTTTTTTCTTCTTGCATTTGTCCTTTCCTGTTTCATTCACCGATTGAAAAATGGCTAAAGAGCAGCCCCCATTTCACCTCCCCTTTTCCCTGATTGACTCAGCAGCTCCTGGGACAGAGAGAGGAAAGGGGCCTCGAGGTCACAACCTTCACAATCTTCAAAGCCCCTGCCGCTTCCAGCAGCTGTCACAGCTCTCACTGACCATATCCCCAGAAGGTCAGCAAAAAAATAAACACTGGGGCCCGACAGGTCCCCTTCTCATGCAAACTGGCCATTTCCCTCCCCAGCTCCCATTCCATGCATAGATTACACATTGGAGACCCCCTTGGATTTGCACAGAGCTATGCAAGAGCAAAATGCCACAGAAAATAAAAGCAGAAGGGCTTCCTGGGCAGGCAGGGTGGGAAAAAGAAAAGCAGCTTCCTGAGCTCTCCATGCCCACCCACAGGCTGCTGCAGCCATTTTGTGTGCGCAAAGCCTGAAGGTGAAGCTGGGGAGGGGGCTGACTTTTCCCTGGGAGAAAGACTGCAGGGAAGGATTCAGCTTTTGTATCTGCTTGTGCATGTGAGGAATGGAAGATAGAGAGAACCCAAAAGAAATAGGAAATGAAGCATAGACTGTAAAAGCCTTTTCATCAGGATTAGATTGCATCCCTCTCCGACAACCACAGCCTGCTTTCTGCACTCACCTTCCTCTGCAAAAAGTCATGATGAAGCAGAAATAGTGCCAGGGAGAAGCACAGGTTCAAAAGGCCAGAGCATAAAGGTCTTCGGTTAAGGAAATACCCCCTCCCCAGCCCTCTTTTATAGAAGTATCCATTTCACCATGGCCACTAATAATCAAAGGGCTATTTCCTGGCCTTCCCAGCACAGCTCCCAGATGTAAAGCACTGTTCTCATCTCCATTATTGCAAACCTTCCCCTCCCACCCCACACTCACTTCCCTACCCGTGCTCCCCCATGGCTGAACCCAGCACTAGGGCACGACTCGAGTTTTTCAGGCTCCACAGTGAAGGAAGACGCTCGTTTCCTATTCGCATTTTCGGCCTCTCCCCACAAGGCCAAACGGGTGAGCAGCACACCAGATCGCAGGGCAAAACTCATCGAGGGGATTTTTATCTGCGAGGGGCTGCCAGGGAGGCAGGAAGGGCTGCTGACCTGCAAGAAACCCCCCAGGAAGAAAAAGCAGGGACAGGGGACTCGGGGGTCACTTTATTTATTTGGTGTTGGCCTGGTACAGCAGAGGGGCTGCCCCAGGCTCCGCGGCCGGCGGGGTGGGGAGCGGCGGCGGGCCCGGGGCAAGCGGTGCGCGGAGCCGCTCACCTTGCCCTGCCCCTGCGCGCACGCTCTCCGCCGCTGCGTGTTTAAACAAAGAAAGTTGCACAACCAAAGTCCGTCCGTCAGTGTCGTGTGTATCCCCTCCGCCCCGTTAAGGTGGCTCTCGGGGGGCGGCGGGACGTCTCGTCCCCGCGCGCTGTCACCGACTCGTCCCCCGCTCTCGCCGCTCCCCGGCGCACTGACGCCCTTTCATTATTGCACTGCTCGCTGCGACCGTGACAGTAGTGCAACAGGGAAAGAGGGGCAGCCCGGCCGGTGGTCCCAGCGCTGGCACAGCAGCTGCGGCGGCTGCCGGGCTGAGGGCACGGAGGGGAGAGCCCGAGTGGGGTGGGAAGATCCTGGCTTTGTCCCCGAGCTCGCCGCCTCCCATTGGAATGATGCTGGGGGGCAGCTCGCGGGGGGAGTTAAACCGAGGGCAGCGGCAGCCGTACAACGGGGAGGCAGCGAGCACGGCCCCGTAGTATGGCTCCGGGCCCTGCCCCGTACCCCGCCGGGCCGGCGAGGCGAGCCCGGCCGCCCCGGGGAGACGAGCGGCAGCGGCTGCTCCGCCGCGCCCCGATCCGGCCCTCAGTCCCTCCCACCACCCCTTTCCCTGGGCCCCTGAGGTCCCGAGAGGGACCGCGGGGACCACCTGAAATGGAAGGCAGGGCCACCCACTCGGCCATCCCGGCTGCTGTCAGCCCCCAGCTGATCCTCACAAAGCGGAGAGGAGATTTAACACCCCCATCCCTGCTCCGTTCCCACGTACCTCAGAGAGCAGCTCTCGGGAAGGGCCGGAGGCAGTGCCCGGCCCCGCTGCGCCGCCCGACCCTGGAATAGCCCCGGGTGCAGGGCACGGTCTCAGAGCCTGGCGGGCCGCACTCTCACCGGGCAGAGGCATGAGCTTTGTTTCGCAGAGGTTATTGGGATTAGAGCCTCGGCCTCTTTGTGCTGCGCTCTGCTTTGCACCACACTGGTTTTCGGGCTGGGATCAGGCACAGAAACAGCAAGTACGGCTATATATCTCCTCCCATCCTTTGGTGGGTGTTTACATCAGTATGTAATATAGCCACCCTTAAAACGTCTCAGAACTCATACTATTTTAAAAAGGAACCATGATGGGTTTCTCTGGTTTCAATCACTGCTTGTGTTTTAAACACGAGGCCGTTTTGAATCCTGTGTGATAGCATCAAAAGTATGCCCATTACTCACAACCTGAGTCACCAGAATAGCACGATTATTTGTCACAAATAACATCTCTGTACAATTTGCTCGCTTATCTAACAGTCAGCATTTCACAACTTTTCCCTTAACTCGGTGGGCACATAGGATTATTTTTTCCTGCAGTGGTTTTCTTCTCTCCATGAAGAATAACCCTCAAAAGAAAAGACCCTATAAGCAATATTGCACTACTACCCTGATCACAAAAGCAGAGGCAATATTGATAGGGTCTCATCCTTAAGGTTAGGAAGCTGGATAATGTGTCTTGCAGCAGGTGACTGGAGGGAGCTTCATTCCATGCCTGCAAATGGGGAAGGGGTAAAAAGTTAGAAAGCAGTGCACTACCCCTGTGGATCACAGCACCATGTGCTCCTGGGAGAGTGGGAATGCAGGAATGGAGTAAATATCTGACCCACAGAATCCGTGCACGGGCACTACCCCTTTCTCCCAGGACACATTTAACTCCAGTATGGATTTTATCCAGGTTTCTGTACCTCCATCCCCAGTTCTCACTTTCTTCTGTGTAAATTTCTCTCCTTTATTAATAGCCTCAGTCAATTAGCTGCCTAGTTGTCAGAGGCTGGGAAGTGCTATTTATTTGATTAACTGATAGCTGTATTTTGAGCCTCTTAGTAACAGAGCATCAAGCCCTCAGAGAACTTCCTTTCTAGGGCTGTCCTACTTGGAGAGCCCAATGTTTTAAATATCCCTCCCTTCATTGGAAATCATGGTATTAAGTACACACCAAAAATTAGAAAGCAAAACAGGATCTCCAGGGCTGGCTCTCCAGCACTGACTTCACATTTATGCACACAGGTTAAACAGTGTTTGGAGACGCAAGCGTTTTGCCCTAGCTTGTTTTGTTTGGCTTTTTCTTCTCTTCCCCCTCCCCAGCACCTTTTCTGTCCAAGGCTGGAAGGCACAATCTTCAGCTGGGGCTGGCTTAGAGTTGAACACACTAACAGCCACAGAAATTACTCCCAGGGAAGGGCTGAGACACCTCCAGCTTCATGGGTGCTTTGCCAACTAGACTCTTCCTCTGCACCCTGGCTCCCAATTAACCTGCCCCAGCACATTTGTCACATAGGAATACTTAATAATCCAGAGGAAAGGGAAGGAAATTTCATTCCCAGGCCATCCCAAACCAGGTCATGATTTTGACACATTAAGCTTCTCTTTCCTCAGTCTGCTTTCCAGTGGATTAAATAGGAGTGTAATGAAGGGACAATCCCCTAATTCATGGATTCCTGGCTAATTTATCCACGCCACATTGATCTGGTCTTTGCCATTAGAGGTCCTTGGCTTTTGACATGCTGGTGTGAGGCAGCCCTGCATCCTCTTTGATGCTGCCTCACTTGCCAAAGAAAGAGGAACTAGGCAAGCACCATTTAGTGTTTGATTTTTTCTAATGCCCAGTAATCAAAATCTGCAATCTGTCCCAACCCCTCCTTCTCCCCATCCTTTGTGATGCTTGTGGAAGAAAACAGGGATCTTTTTTTCCACATTATTTATTTGTATTAAATCTTTGCTCACACTAATTAAAAGGCCACATTCACAGAGATTGCTGAAAGCAGCTCAGAATTGAGTTTTATCAAAATTCTGTATTCTTGTTACCTTGGCAAAACCTCAGGTTTAATCCTGCCATTGCTTCTCAACAATCCCTGCAACCTAGACATCCAGTTGGACTGAGAACATAAAAAAAGATGCAACTAGGCTCAGCCTTACCTTTCCATCTATTCCCGTCCAGTCTATTTTGTTTATTGTTTACCATGTCTTTTCCACTCTTCAGCCTCGATGTTATCTCAAACAAGACTTAGGACATAATACACACAATTTAACTTCTCCAGTGGGCCCAAGAGACAAACCTACTGGCAAGCTTATAGGGGAAACACACAACCTGCACATGAAGTGATGTTACTGATGCATGGATAGTGCGGGGGGAAAGCACAATGTGACAACTTCCTCACAACTTAAATACTTCAGGAGTTGCAGAAGCTACAAGTGGCAGGGGGGGGTAAAGGATGTAATTAGAAATGTCAGCCACAAGTTCCAAGCAAAGGCAATTAAGTTACTTTATGTTTCTGGATCTGTGCTGAGACCTAGATGCATCTCAAAAATGTCCTTAGCTCTAAGTGGTGTATTGGCATGGGCCTCCCCATATGTTGCCTTTTTCTTTTTTTTAACAAAACAGGAAAAATAAAGACTGAATCAGTCTTCAATAGTAGTCCACCTAGTTTGCAAATGATATGCAAAGCCTGGGTTGCACTATGTCCTATAGCAGGGAGCCTCTCGGGAATGTATATGGGGGTTATTTTAAAATAAACGTTTAAACACGAGATTATGAAATGCATGCTATTTATACACTGTGAGGCTCAGCATCTCTAGATATGTTTAGAAACCTCTCTTGCCTTTAATCACAGTTATAGAAACTAAATGGAAATGTCACCCAGACTAGTATGGAAATAACACTTTGTGTGTTGCTCAATAATGGAAGCCCTTTTTTTGGCAGTGTGTGGGGGGGAATCATACTGTAGTGGAGCCTTTGCTATGTGTTTAAGTCCCCTTTTTCTGATGTTAGGAGACAAATAGTCTGAAGTGTCCTTAGGATGAAGCCTTGGGATAAATAAAGTAGTGAGCTGAGTCTCTGGAGTTGAGAGGCCTCTGTGAGATCAGACCTTGCTTTCCCTGGTTTAGCTTAGGAAGCCATTTCTCCTTCCCTTTGTTGCTGTTTTGTTTGTTTATTTCTCTTGTGGTTAAAGATGCCACTGGGGCAAGCGATTTTTTTAAATTTTCATCTCAGTTACAATCTCACAAAACATAGAAGGGCACAGTCCATGCTTGTTTCCCTGGTCACAGCCAGTTCTCTAGCCTGAGGAAAGGAGACCATTTAAAAGACATCTTGCAATTAAATACATTATATAGTTTATAATATATTTTCTGCAGCGGAATTGACACTATCGCCAAAGGTCAAAGCAAACACTTTAAACAGCTGTAGGCTCAAAGTTGATTTAGAGTTTTCCATCATATTTAATAATTTTATCATTGTTTTAAAACTGGGAAGTGTTGCCTTTTTAATTTTTTCTTTTTTTAAGAGAGAAAAAATTCTTAGCATTCCAGTCTTGGCTCCTTAAGTCTATCTAGCAAGTTTGTACAAATCTGTCCAGAGAAAAAGGGGATTCTTGCTTCCATGCAAGAGTCAACTTGTCCAGGTGTGAGACTCCAGAGAGTAAGGGTTGATAATCCTCTCTGAAAACATCACCTTCCCAAGTGTGTTTCACCCACCGAGCTCAATGATTCTGTCACCCACAGCCACTTACCAATACGTTCCCCTTCTCCTGAAATCAGGAGGGATTACACTCCAGAATGTCCTGCCATTTGATTCTTGTTCATAATATTTAGTTTGTGGGTTTCAATAACCCTTTTCTCAGCAGCAATATTTCCTCGGCTGGCAGAACCCAGATCTGCGTCAGTGAGCTCCATTAAAAGGAATGACAGAGCTCCTTAAACAGCCCAGACTTTGTAACCCCACAATACGGCTTTTCTGCATGGTGTTTACCAGCGCTCTGCTGTCTGACGGAAA
>WAAG01047161.1:123443-162572 GCA_013390105.1 Tichodroma muraria
GGATGGAAGGGAAGGAAAAAAAAAAAAATAAAAATGGGGAAGCAGCTAATGCAAAAATCATTTTAATTCCATCGGTTTTACATTGATGTGCTCTTGCCCCCGGATCCCACCGCGGCTGCGGACCCGCGGTTAAAGCCATCTCTAGCCCAAACGCCGGCACACATCCCCGCTACAGGAAAGAGGGGCATTGTGCTCCGCGGCTCACATTTTCTTCTCCCCCCTCTTTACTCGTCCCCCATCTCTCCCCCCTCCCTCTTTTGTAAATCAGAATGAGGAGGTTTTATAGTGAGTCTAATTCTCACTCCCTCCATTTCCTTCCTTTCTGCATTTTTTATCCCCCTTCCCCCCCGCCCCTCCTCTGCCTGCAGCCCTGGTATTGATTAACCACTTCGCTGCTCCCCCTGGGCACTGCCTCGNCCGGCAGTGCCCGGACGGCTCCGGGAGCCGGGAAAACCATCCGCCAGCGAGCCAAAAGCGGGGGGTTCAGCACAGGGGTGCAGCCCCCGGGACTACGGAGCCGTGGAAGGAAGAGTGTGAAGGAGCGAGGGGGAAAAACCCCGAGCAACGAAATAGTTAATGGCCCCTGGATGCATTGATTAGTATTGATGGTTTTGGTAGTTTTAATGGATTTGTTGTTTGTGGGAGGTGGGGAGCTTTTCCCTTGCTTTGAATTCTAACCCCCTGGCTGGGAGCTTGCTCCTAATTGCATGCACAGCATTCCTTCGGAGTGGGTGGTATCACCTTTTACTGCTGCTCCCTTCCACAGGGAAGGCCTGTAAAAAATCCCTTTCATGTGCCCGAAAATCAATACCCAGGGCTCTGGATGGCTGCTGTAAAAACAAAACAAAATCCTGTCCCTCCCTCACACAAAAAATAATTATATATATATATACACACACACACACACATATACACCTATATAGGGAGAGAGAGGGGGAAAAAGAGCCCTAGAAGAGCCACCCCTCCCTGCAGACAAATGCAGGTTCCTTCTGCTAAAACAGGGCAGAGGCAGTGTCAGGCTGGTGTGGAAAGAGCCCCTATTTTTACAGCTGTTTTGGACACTTTCAGAGGGGGCTGCAGTTGGGAGCTGGGGGTTTCAGTGTGGTTCTGGTCAATAAAAATGGATGTGGCTTGAAAATGCCTGCTCCAGTGGCAGGGAGGATGGAGGGTCAGAAGCAGTGCTTAAAAGGTTAAAAAGGACTGTGTGAGTGGGAAGTTGTAGGGTTATGGGTGGAGTTATCCACACTTTTTAAAAAAGCACAAGAGAGTAAACATTCATCTTTCAGTTAATGTATGGATGAAGGTAAGAGTGAAAGCATGTTGTGCCTCACTGTGACCAGCACTGAGCTTTTTGAAATAAAAAAATTGATACATTATATTAGGAAATTATTACGCCAAGTTTGTTTTTCATTCTGTCCCCAAACTGTGTGAAAAGGATACCAGTCTAAGTTAAGAGTGGACTTCACGTTCACTTCTCTCTCTGCTGGATCTTAATTTCTTTAGCACTGAGGGGAGAGGGAACGATTGTTAAGCATTTAAAAATCCATGCAAAATAAATCAATGTGTTTCTGCCATCTACATTTCAATTCAATAACATCGTTTTCATAGAGCTATTTCATTAGGATGGAATAACTCACCTGTAAGTAATTACAGCTGACTTGCTTTCTAGCAGAGACCAATACAAGTCCAGAAAGGGGATAAAGGTTAGCTCAAAGAAATACTGCAGAGGTTTGGCATGGGTATAAAAGCAAATAGTTATGTTCTCTCCTTAGAAAGCAAGTAATTTTAAGTCATCATTTAAAAGAAAATTCATAGCTATGCCTTGAAGCTTCATTTTAATCTAGAATTTAAACCCAAAACCTAACTTGAAAGTGTTTCATCAGTAAGTCTGCATCAAACACAAAAAAGCTCCAAACGAACAAACAACCCGAAGTTCCTATAATAATTGTTTGAGAAATCCACCTTTCTCAGATTTCACAGAGGCTCAAGCAGTCAAATAGTTTGTTTGGTATTTGTTGTTGTAATTCTTCTTCTTGTTGAAATTGTGTGCTGGCACTGAGTAACATTTGTTTGAAATTAGTTTATCAGTGTAACACTAACTTAAGAAAGAGTTTAGTGGTTCAAAAGTGCACTACTTTGAATGAGATAATTTAAGTGGAGCTGTGCATGAAAAAAACACATGAAGAGTATTTAAAATTATTTTTAAATCTAATACTCACTATCAGATTGAAAGAGCATGTTTTAATATACAGTTTAGTGTAAAAATCCTAGTTCAAAGTTCTTATTTAAATCCTAGTTCAAATGCTTACTAATTTTATTTAATGATTTTATTACAACAAACTGCCCAAACATTTTGTATTAATTCATAAGAAAAACTTATTTCTATCTTGTCCAGAATATGCAATAGCAAATTCTCCAGGATGATTTCTTTTTAGGAAACACCATGTTTCTTAGTAACAAACAAGATTTTAAATAGAAAGAACCTTTTTCATTATTAGATAATTTCAGGTAATTAATCTTTTCAACATTCTACAAGCTTTTATACGTACATTTTAAAACAAAATATTAACAAAATAAAATGCCTTTCTAAGATCCCTAGGACATGCTCATCTCCAAAATTCTGTGAGTTTGTATTTTAAGCTCTTTTTGGAACAAAATTTTAAAGGTCATTTTGTTTTACCCAACAACTAAAATGTGCTTTCAGGCGGGCAGGGAGAGGAGGGAGCTGGGCTGTGACGGATTTGAGGCATTGTTTTAGGAGAGCACTACAGCTACAAAACCTACACTCCCAGTGTTTCAGGAGTGCACTCTTTGTTTTAGTGTCAAGAAGAACATGCACATCATTTTATTTATTTTTTAAATTAAGAAAATCCACAAAACTTAATCAGAAGCAGAACACAGGATTCAGTTCTTTCCTTCTTTCCAGATCTCTTTCTTAGTTATTGTTTTTTTTTTTTTTTTCTCCAAATAGATAAAAAAACCCTCAACACCAACCTTAAATAAAATAAAGCAAACGACTTGTAGTTCAGAGAGCATGAAAGAAAAAAAGGATGGTTATTTCCTTCATTCACTGAATTCACCTTAACTAACTATTTTGGAATTTAATTTGTTTGAAAACTGCAGCATATTTATCTCCCAGGAATTTTAGGGCACTAATGTTTGACATTCAAGAAAAGTAACAGAAGAAAAACCCACCTCTTTCCCACCCCCAAGCAGAATTGCCAATTAATATGATTCTGTTAGTCCTGACCAAATGCGAGGAATCAGTGAGGTATTATGGGAGATTTATCTAAGGGTCACATCTCACTCCTGAGTTAAGAATTTAACATGAAAAGAAATAATTACTAAGGTTTTCTCTTTCTTTTGGTAGCTGTAAAATAGGTGCTAAACATGAAGGTACTCCTGGGTTTGTTGAGGTGTCAGCAGTCTCTGGGCAGAGTTAGCATAGCTTTTAGTTTCTCTGCTAAATTTTGAAATCAACCTCCCCTTTCCTAACTCTAAAACCCCACCACTAAACACTTGTGCAGATGCACTTGGCATATTTAAAAGGAACTGATCTATATAAATGGAATTATGAAATTATGGTTTGCTTATCAAACAGTTTCAAGGGCTCATGAAGCTTCAACTTAAATTTGGGTGTTTTAGAGGGGTGAACATGTGGCAGTGATCTTAGCTGGACTATCTCATAAACTGTCCTTTCAAAACGAAGTAGAAAACTGCAGATAGAAATGTTCACAGCTTTGCTTGCCTTGCTACTGAATTGCAGTCTAGAACTGAATTGAAAAATTATTTCCATTGCTTTTAGCTGTTAACCAATATAGCTTCGTTTTAAGCTTGCAGACTTAGTGAATGCTTCCAAAGTTAAATTTAATCTTTGTATTCCTCACTAGCACCAGTGAAGCTTAATTTTAAACAATGTTTATTCAAAACTTTGTTTCAAGATTAATTTCCCCTTCCCTTACAACTTGAGTGGTTTGCTCTTCTCACAAATCCAAAACAATAATTATTGTCATTTTGCTAAATTATTTTTTCTCAATTTGTGCTCCAGTTATTCAAGTACATCAAGGATTAGTGGTTCAATTGTATTTAAAATATCACTTATAAGTTCACACCCAGTTTCCAGGCACATCTGGTTAACCAAGGAGAGCACCTACCTTTTGTTATAATTTAGTATTCCTCATCATATGTAATGAAAGATGCTGAATTAGTTAAGCAAGGCTTTATTGGCACAAGAGGAAAAATGAAAATAAATGAATTAACAAGCCCTGAGAAATTATCTTTGTAATTACAGAATTTCTTTGCTTCATGTCTCATACACATTGTGCATTTAACCACAGGAAAGTGGAGGATGCTTTTAGGTGTTAAAGACCCTTTAGAAATATTTCAGTCAACACTGCTAGCTCTTGAGCACGTTTATGTTTGCCTTTCATGTCAATGGGAGAAAAATAGCAATTAAATTTTGGTGTTTATACACCTAGGAGCTGGGAAGTCCTGGCTAAATATACCAGTCTGAAGCTGGGAACATTTGTGTGAGAATGAGAGCTTCTTCGTGCTAATTGAAATCTGTACCTGGAAAATAACAACCCACAAGAAGAACTAATTTTTCAATCAGAGCTCAAACTGGTCAAGAACCTGTGACCAAACCCAGGACAAATTCAGATACGTATGGTGCTCTATAAACACTCTCTTACAGAATAGGAGCTTTTTCTATCGTGGAGATGGAATTCAGATTGTAGAAGTCCTCTGCTAAGATCGAGCAGATAACAGTGTCTTTTCAAAACATTTAAAAATATTCCTTATCCACACTGTTATCTTTGTGACTAAATGATTTTAGCAAATGCTGCAGGGAATATGACATTAGCTAACAGAGTGCAAAGGGTCCTTGTTTGTCTCAATCCTCTGAGTATTCCTTGTAGTGGGCTGAGTCCACATTTAAAACATTCAAATGCTTTTCCCCAAATGACATCAAAGACTGTTTAAATCAATATTTGGATGATCAGGGAGCAAATGTTTGAATTTGGGAAGGAAGGAGCAAATGTAGCCTGTGCGTGGTTGCTGTAGCACATCACACACGGTTTGAGGTGGGCACAGGTTGTCACATGGCAGAGCTGCTGGAGCAAGGGGAGGAAGGGACAACAGCTACTCAAATGGTCAGAGGGGGTTTGAAGGATTTCATGACTGGGCAATTCCACCAGGCAGATTAAAACTGGGAGGAATTAGCACTGTCTTCAAGGAAGCTTTGATTTTTGTGTGGACAATATTAACAGTGAACTAGGGATTCTCAGGGCAGAATCAGTTCAGCAATTCTTCGAAATTCTTGATTTAATATCACCAATGAAGAGGTGCCTTTGTGGCAGAAACCAGAGATAGCACATTTTTTTTATCTAAGCTAAGAAGGAAACTACTTTGGTGCTGTGAACATCACCAAAATCCTTTTAAAAGTCCAGAATTTAAGAGAAAATTTTCTCTTAAAAATTTTTTTTCCGACCTGACAACGGAAACTTCAGTCTTCATTATGTTCCAGCTCAGACAGTTTTTCTCTTTGCCATGTAAACTTTTAAGAGAATAAAGGTGTAGAACAACTGTGATTTAAACCAAAACAAAATTAAAGAGGACAAAACCAAAACTAAACAACCAGACTGTAAGAACACCTTGATAATATTTTAAACAAACTATTAAGGTTTGTTCCAAGTATGCACATAAACTTTGTTCTAACAGGGGAAGACTCAAATAGAGTGTCAAGTTTGTTTACTACTTTTACCTGTCTCTTGGCAGACCTACCTTGGCTTCAGCACAACCTTCAGAAGTCCCTGGCATCCTAAAATTGTTATTCATTAGTGGCTGGAAAAAAGTAACCAGCTTTTCTCTGCTGCTCATATAGAGGATGTGCACTCTCTACTTCACTATTCTCATTTAAATTAAACTTTTTATTAAAAGATATCATCAAAAGAAATCCCTAAAAAGTTTATGGTCATTATGTGACAGGATATTTGTTCTTGGTAAGGGTATGTTAAACTACCCTGATCCAAATAACAATCAAGATAACATCTCTTTAAGCTATGTTAATTCAGACTCTTAAAGTCCAACATGTATATGGCAAAGTGTGCAAATTAATAGCTAAAGGATGTTGTGCACTTAAACTACACTTTGAAACAACAGACCATTCCAAAGAGATTGTGCACTCTCATCTCATTTAACTGAAATTAATCAAAATTAAACAAATTCTCAAAATGTCAGAATTGATTGTGAAAAAACAATGTGCATTGCAAACCCCACCACCTAAACAGCCATTAAAGGAAATCTGTGATCTGCAACTAATTAGGAGCAAAATGGTTGTAAAATATTTAATTTGTGAGTAGCATTTTAAATTCAGTAACAGCTATAACAAAATGGGTAAGTAAATGACATTAATCACTCCTGATACTAAATTATCCCTATTTTGCTTGTAGGACAGGAATCAGACTGGGCAATGTTTTCTATTAGTTAAACACATCCATAACCCAATGAAAGCCTAGGAGGCCCTTTAGCTAATGGGGATTCGAGCATCCTTGTCGTTCCTTTATTTTGGGTACTTTTTAGAGGTCTGATAACTGTTTTAAAGAGTCACCTCTTGATTTTTCAGCAGAGGTAGTGAGCATTATTTTCCCGATAAGAGCTATTTCAGACAGGTTGGGCAATATTTCCTGCAGCAGAGACTAAACACCAAGCTCATCTGAAAGGACTTTAACAACTAAAGGAAAGTACTGCTCTCCAGCCTGCAATACCTTTTTCTTCCTTTTTGATTTTGTTTCAAAAGAAGAAGAATGTTTGGAGGTTCTACTAAATAATGCAACAAAATCTAAGTGGTTATTTCCACAGTGAAGCTGTTGTTTCCCCCAAAATGTGGTATCTTCTTTGGCTTTAATAAATTAATGGCAAGTGCAGCAAGTGGGTGCAAGTGCTCAGCTCCTCCATCCCAAAACACTCCTGTGTGGTGTCTCCTGCATGATCTAAATGACAGAGACATATGGTCTCAGTCTCACCTGTTTTCCAGTTTTTTACACCCTCTGGCTGTCCATTCATATTTCTCATTTCATAAAGAGTAAAACTGTAGTTTTAATATTTTTTTAGAAGAAAATAGACTAATTTTTAAAGCTTATTTTAGTTCATGAACATCCCAGATTAGATTCAGCTTCTCAAGATGAATTATTTCCTGCTTTTCTTTCTTGTAAATATCTTCCGCCACCAACCACCTTCTGCAGATAAAACTTTACCAATTAGTCATTTACAGACATAAACTCACAAGGCAAAAACAGCCTTTGCAGCTCTAGGCCTCTTTGATGATGATGATGTTTACAAATGCTTTCACTGCTGGGCTAGTAATGTGCACTTTGCCATTAGCTCTCTGAAACTGTTCGACACACAAAATGTGCCTTTCAGCAAGGCAGATGGTAAGAAAGATTGTTCCTTTCATTATATGCAGGACACATAAAATAAATAATGGCTGGGGTGAACGTACCGATTTCTTCAGACTGAAAAAAGCTGTCTTGTTGTTCAAAATGATTTCACTGCCTGAACAGGTCACTCGCATAAATATCTGTCCTGGTGAGATTTCCACTCTTCCCACATTGCCACTGTGCCTCCCAGCAGTGCATGGGGTGGGGGCTTCTGGTGCCAGGTGCTTTACATGCCCATTGTAAGGCAGCCCTTGTATATGAGATGTGACTGAAACCCCTCTTTTCTCTACCATGTTTTTTTCAGTTCCTATGAAAATTTGCAGTTCCCTCTAAATGTCAAGTGCATCAGGACATGCTAGTTCCCAACAGGACTGTCATACACAACTGAACAAAAGTTCTGCATTTGATGGGGATACAGGAGCTGAAAAGGGTTAAGTCAGACAACAGAGACGTGAATAATTTGCACTGCCTGAACAGAAGCAGAAGTAGGTTCCTGAACTGTGTGTCTTGCAGGGAGGGTAAGCGAGTGAACTGTCAGAACCCAAGCAGCTTGCACTCATTCAGGAGAGAAATAGCTATTTCAATAAAGCAGAGAGTGGGCAAAGTTTATCCTGTACAAGCACCACAGGGGTTAGAGCCCTTTTACTGCTGCAGGCAGCCTTGGCTGAACAGCTGAGTGTCCATTTGGAGTCAGGCAGAAGTAAAGATGAAGCATGTCAGCTCAGCTGCTCGGTGCCAAAGTGTTCTCTCTGTGCTCTGGTTTTCCTTTGAGTGTTGGCTGGGATGGACAATTCCCACTCCTGTGTCATCTTTAAAGCTCAGGCAAGGAGTTGATCCCAACACAACCAGTTTTGCTTTGCAAGTGACCACGACAACACACTGAGAGCAGGCAGCATATTTAGTTTCCCATCTGAGTACCAGACACTGACAGAAATCTGTGGGTTAGAAAGATGAATCAGCTGCTCTCTCCACTCCCTTCCTCACCATGCTCTGCCGTTGTGAACAAGAATACCTTAAGCTCCAGCTGAGCTTTGTTTGAATATCCACCAAAATACTTTAATAGCTAACTTTGCTATTTCAAGAAAGAGAAACTAGCTAGGATTAATGAAATTGAGTCTTTGAGTCTTTGCATCAGTGATGCAAAACCCTCTCTGTTAGTCTTCTAATCACTAAACTAAAAGGAAAGCTGGAGATATAGTAATTAATTGTAAGAAAGGAACTAAAAGTAGGGGAGGTAGGAGAAGAGAACAAATGATCAGAAAGGAGGGATGGACACATTCTCCTGACCAACCCAAACACTTTCACACAATGACATGAAAAATAAAGACTTCAGATGTCTCTAGATATGGAAGGTTCAGGTTTCTAAAAACATTCTGCTAAGAAAGGGAAAGAACTTGGGTACTCCTTGGAGAGAAGCTCCATTTGCCTTTTCCTGTGCTGTGCAGCCATCACTGGCACTTTGGACCTCGCTCAGCTGGGTAGAAAGGTTCTGAGGGGAATGTTTCCAGCTCTGTGCTTCTGGTCCTCCATCCATCTCCCCGTGGGGGATCATCCCTATAGTGACATGACTACAACTTGGTCGTGCATGTTCATATATGTTTAAATGTAAAAAGAGAAAATGCTCTCAGTAATTCTGGGTTCCTGTGAGTCTGTTGCTGGGACATTTGTTTCCTTCTTGGAGGGTAAAACCACAGACACGTCTTACCCTGACCTGTCCTGTTCTTATATGTTCCTGGGAAAAGCAAACATCTTGGTTTCTACTTGTCATATCCATGCCAGCTAGTTAGCTGTGTGAGGGACATACAGCTCTCTGGAGATAAGATGGGAAAGGGAGCTCTTTTGATCATGAATCTTATAAACTGTGTCTTGGTCAACAGAATAATAAATGAGAGGATCCTCAAAATGTGGATCTGCTTAAATACACGTTCTTAGCACTTAACACTGAGATTGCTGATGATCACAGTACCCTCATGCTTTTCTAATCTGGCGTGTCCATAGTCCAGGCTTCTTGGATTTCGGTTATATCCTTTTGTCTCATGTTTGCAACTAATGCAGGACAGGAGTCCCGTGGCTGAATTCCCAGAGAAACGTCTCTAGAATCTGACTGAGACGCCATCTCCTGTGGGGAAAGTATCTGTGAGATTTCGAGTTCAGCCCAAGGCTGGACAAAAATGTGGTCCAACCTATTGACAGGTTTTTGCTTGCCTTTTCTTCCTTGACATTGTTTCCCAAAACCTCACAGGAGTTAAACAATAAAATATTTCATTTTTATGAAAGTCTGATACTGTTTCCACTGATGCACATCTGTG
Source organism: Tichodroma muraria (assembly GCA_013390105.1). Taxonomy (NCBI): domain Eukaryota; kingdom Metazoa; phylum Chordata; class Aves; order Passeriformes; family Sittidae; genus Tichodroma; species Tichodroma muraria. The sequence goes on from WAAG01047161.1 coordinate 133,189, forward strand.
CAGTTGGACTCTGGGTCAGCACTGCCGCTGAGTTTTCTGAGTACTACTGATGGGAATGGCAGATATTTGCTGCTCCTTGGGAGGATCCTGCATGACTTCTGTGATATCCTGTCATCAGAGGAACTTAGGCCACAGTACAGCAAAAGAGTAATCTACTTAGGTTTGTCCCGAATCAAGAGACTGTTTTATTTTAATGTTCTCATAGAAACTGAGAATGGGGAAACCTCTCTCCATCCCTGTAGTTGCATTTCAGCTGTTACTGGGACAACCTCTGCACTGAGAGATGGAGTTTTCTTTTCAGAAATCTTTTAGCAACAGATGGGCATTGTGAACGGAAAGTGAGGACTGCAGGAGCCAAGCTTCATTTCCCATACTCTGCACAGACTGTTAGTAATGCCAGATCTGGGAACTGACCAGATTTAGCAGCACTGTCCAATGTAGAGGAGTTTCTATTTTACTGCCTGTGTACCAGCTCAATGCTTTTCTGTACAGGTTTGTTTTATACACTGTGTTTAGAAACGCTTCATTTGTCATGTTTTAAGAGGACACAGAGTATCACTGTTTCCTACTCTTTGAACATGGAAGGCTGATTAATTTCTAATTTGGACACTTAATTAAGATTAAGAGCTTGGAACGGTTTCCATCTGAAAGCAGTGAGACTTTAGCTGCTGATTTTGAATGCAGGTAGAATTACACTGTCAGGCTGTGTCAGTGCAGCACAAAAAGTACACTGGAGTGCTAAAGAAACAGATTTTCCACTGAAGTCCAGAACAGAGGTCTGGAGAGCTTCCAGCTCCTACCCAGCCAACAGTATCTCCTGTTGAAATCATTGATGTGGATCAGTGTGAGATTGGAACTACACTTTTGGACAAAACAGTTGTCGTTGAGGTGGCTGCCTGTGTGTCTCAAAGGAGAGTGTTTATTCCAATACCATCCTCAGTGCTTGCTACAAGATGATGCTTTTTTTCTGGCAAGACAAGAGACCAAGACAATGAAAAAGAAAGGATAGAGAGACTTAGATCATGTCTTCCCAGCACAAAGATGGCATTCACTGGCTACAGAATCGTGCCACATTTCAGAGCAGCGTCTTGCTGTTCCCTGTGCTTTCAAGCAGAGAAGAGATTCTCATCCTCCTGCAGAGGAAGAGGTCCACTCTTGCTCTCTGCCACCATTACCCCTTCAGGCCAAAAGTTATTTCATTTGAGGACAGAGAGACAGCTCCCCACGTGTCCATCACTTGTGCAGCTCACAGAATTCGGTGTGGGGAGGGAGCAGCGGTGGCGCAGCCAGGGCTGTGCTTGGGGAAGGGATGAACAGAAGCGGCCCCTTGGCCCTGCCCCTGCAGAGAGCTGCACTGACAGGCAGGAGCTTCCTGTGGCAGAGACCATTCATTCACACAGGCCAGCCCAGGAGCGAGTACATGAAGATCAAATAAATTGATTGGTCAGGGATTCCTTATATTCCCTTTTCTCTCTCCAGTAAGCTGTGTTGTGCCTTATCTTGCTTGCACTTTAGGATCACCTGGTGTTAGTGAGCTATTCATTACAGCAGGCACTTACCCCTTAGCACTTACCCAGCTGCACGGAGCCTCCCACTGTAGGAGCTCCTTCCCAGAAAGCCCCACTGCACTGGGGATTAGGTTTTAAGTTTGGCAGGTCCAGGCTACTTCCCTTTATTCTGACTGTTCCTTGCTGCAGGTTCCTCTGTGCTTGCTGCTGAGTGAGTACCTTTAGCCTGTGTTATTTCTCTGTGTTTCTTTTTTTCTTTTCTTAAACACAATGTTTATCACTTCAAGAGCTGTTGTTATCCAAGGTTCTCAAAATATGTGGACTCTGCAATAATAGACAGACACACTGCTGCTCAGAGTAGCAGCTTGCAATTGTAAATCTCAAGGCATTTAATGAAGGTGATTGTTATATCTCCTTTGCAAGCGTTGTTTCTACAGTAGAGAAGTGAAGTTGCCTGCCCTCAGACCCACATCTTGTCTGGGATAGAACACAGATCATGGAGTGCTGATCTCCACTGCACTTGCTCTGTTTGCTTCCTTGGCCTTGCTGTGCTGTACTTACACTACGGGAGCACACAAACAGGGTCCTTGGAGTGAGGCAGGATTACAAACACCCCCACATCTACAGATGGAACTTGAGTACATTCTCTTTCAGAGTAGTGATTGGCACAAAGTTCAGATATCCTTGTAAGGAAAGCCCTGTGTGTTCGTTTGTGCCAAGTAGTTTTGTTGTTTTCTCTGATTTCCTCAAGTGCTCATTCTCTCAACTCTGAACACCATCATAGACCTTACTGCTGTAATTGTTCTGCTTCTTCCTTGTGTTGCTCTAAATTTAGTTTTCAGATAATGGTGTGTATTGGATAAATGAGGAATTGTTGTACATGTCCAGAGTCTTGTTTTAAAATATCAGAAGGAATAATGGTACCCAGCTGAAAAGTAACAGGACTTTATTGCAATTATTTGATCATTTTCCTTCGAAAGAAAGGTTTTCCGAGCCCATCAGCACTTGTGAGCTGCAAGAGAAAATGATCAAATGACAACGTATGCTCAGGAAAACAGCTGCTCTTGCTATAGCCATGAGTCAAAATAGGTTTTACTGTAAAATTTCATTGGCGTCAACTGGAATTTTGCCTGAGCAAGGTGCTCGAGATTTTTCTTCAAGTAACTTTACAGTTACTCAACATGGAGAATTGGGAATCACGTGACATTCCTGACACAATATTATGTTTCCATTCTTGCTGCATGAACATACTTATCTGAAGAGTAAGTAGATTTTGCACTTAAAAAAATGCATGCTCATGCTGAAGGCAGACAAAGACCTTGGAGCTGCTGTGCTATTGGAACTTCATCTATTTATTCAACTGTCCACCATGGCAGGAATTTTTCTGTTAAATATGTAATTCCCCACTTTTTTTTCTTAAACAAGAGAACCAGAGGGTGAAAGGGTTGAAGATTAAAATGTAAACAGCAAAATTTATTATAATTACAAGAGTGTTTCAAATTATTTCCTTAAACTGCAACATAATTTACCTCTAGTCAAGGTCTCTATTGGTGGTGAAAGAGGAAACTGCTTGACCTTGGGGTGACCTCTGGCCCCCGGGGGTCAGCGCCCAAGGAATGTGCAGATGTCACGGTTCATAAGCAAGGACAGAAACTCTCAGGTTTCCCAGGCAGAGAGGCGCCAGTTCGGGGATGGGGCCAACATGTGCACCTCCCTTTGAAGCAGCCACTCATACCTGCAACCCCATTGAAAGCAAGCACGCACTGGGCTGGAGATGGGAAAGGTCCAGGGCTGCCCTGGATGGAGTTTTGTGCCAGCAGTGGGCAGAAGCAGCAGAACATAATGGAGGGAAAGATAAAATTTCCCTGAAGAGGATCAGCATCTGCACCACTTTTTAGTTGTACTCGAGGAATACTGCAGGCAAATGTGACCTGCGGTGCAGATCCATGTGCAGATCCTGGCAAGGAGCATTTAGAGGAGCTTTGGCTGCAACCAAGACATGCAGCTCGTTCCTGATGTAAAAACAAGTGTCCTAAACTCTTAAAAATGCAAAGAAAGGAGACAGAAATAAAAGGATTTACTGCCCATCTAGTACGTTAGCAAAAACTGTATGAGCTGAATTTGTGCAGTGCAAATTGTGGCTGGGACTTCTGCAAAGCCTGCAGAGATGCTCTCAGTAACCCTGTCTGGAGGCAGCCAAGTGCTGCTGGATACCTTCTCTCTGCCACAGAGAAAGCCATTTGTGCTGCCAACCCATGTTCTCTGAGCAACAACATAAAAAAAAAGCCCAAAAGAAAAACTTTCATGGCTAAAAAAACCCCAAACCAACAAAACAAAAACCCCATAACAAAACCACAACACCTTTATAAAATTATTCTTAATAAAACAAATGAACAAGGAAAGTAGGTTTAAGCTAAAACAAATTGTGTGGTAAATATTAAGCTCAGGGAGAGAAAATTATACCAGCAATAATATTCAAAGAAGAAATGGGATGAGGGAAAAAATAAACACAAGCTTTATTTTAATATTTAAATCATACCTTATATATCAAAATAAAATTTATATTCAAGGAAATTATGAACCCAAGGGTTCCTTTCAACTATGTGCAGCCTACAAACCACAAGTTGTGCTAAGCATGATCAAAGTACTTCACAATTAGTTAGGGTTTAAATCACTATAATTGTCAGCCTAGGTTGTAATCAGAGAAACATTGTTTTGAAGCAGCAGCAAACTTGCCCTGGTTGTAATCTGGGGAAGATTCAAGAAAAATGATCACCTTGGGATCTGGTTGGTTAACTGTAGCCCAGTGCTTGGGGACAGAGTGGTGTTAAACACGTGGGACATCAGAGAGGCTGTCCTGGGATCATCAGAAGGCACCCTGCACACTGCTGCTGCTCCGCTCAGCTCCCCGGGGAGGAGTGGGCAGGACATCAGAGAGTCTTTGTAAAAATGCAGTTCCTGAGGTGCTGTAAAATTCACGTGTCCAGGTGATCCTGGGACGTGCTTGGTACATTCGTTGTGGGGATGGCAGGAAGAGGCAGCCAGTGGAATGAGCGGTGCAGAATTCTTGGATGGAGGAGGCTGCAGGAGTGCCAAGAATGACTGCAATGCGAGCGCAAGCCTGCTCGAGCATTGCTCTTTTAATAAAGCTGGCAGCGTGTTATCTGGAAGCTGTGATGGGTTTCCTAACAGATTCCTTGGAAGTTTCAGGTTGGAGAACTCTTCCAGAGGCTCTGCCAACACAACTGAATAGAGGATGAGCTCAAATGCTTTTGTAATTAGGAAGAGAATATTTCTCGCAATTAAAAAGATCTTCCAGGAGTACAGGAAATAAAGGCTGGCTTTTAAGAAATCATGCTTTCTAGACCTTAAAAGGGTAAAGGTAGCTTTAGTCTGGACTCTGCTATGGAGAAACTGGAGAAAATTTCCCCACTGGAAGCCTCGAAAAGAGAATTTTCTCAGCAGTACAAATGAATAAAACAACAAGGCTTTGTGCTTGAGGATCTCAAAGCGTTTTCTGCTCTGCACCAGGAAATGTAATACCTCCTGGGAGCTGTGCTAAATTGGAAACAGGGACTTTCTCAAAGCTCACTCAACTCCGCTCTGGCTCAGCACAGCCATGCTTCCACCAGCGTTGGTGGAAAAGACAAGTGATGTTTTGACAACTTGAGTCTTCAGTCGTGACTTTTCTACAGGGATGCAGGAGATTAGCAGGCAGCACAGATTTAGTGAAGAAGCAGTTAAGAGAAGAGAATTAAATTTGCCACCTTGCATGCAGCCAAGCCAGAGACTTTCTCTGGGCTCAGAATGACAGAAAAATCACTGCCTTCTTGACTCTTTTGGCTTGCAGGAAAATGGGGGTAGTGTTGGGGTGGCAGTGAGGGAATGGACTGGTTGAGGAGGCTCCTCTGGCAGTTTCCCTGCTCTGTTTCAGAAAAAAACTGTAGAACTGAACAAAGTTCAACCCCCAGTTTAATTTGCATGAATCATCTCCCCCGCTTCTGTTCTCTTCTAGTCACCAAAGAGGTATTAGGGAAGAGATGACTAAAAAGGAGCAATGGATAGGCAAAAGGGAGGGCAATAACTAGTGAAAGAGACGAGATTTGTAAGAAGCAACCGGTACCTCAGGTCTTCATCTGGGGAAGAGAAACCATTTCCCAAGAACCCATTTGGGTTCAGGTGGTACTGGACTGAGAGAGCCCTGGACATGACTGCTGGAAGTGGGGGATTGTAACAAAGCAGAGGAACTCATGGAGAAAGGTGTGTTGTGCTCCCCTAGTTGAGTGTAAATGGATTTTAGCTGTCTTTTCGGTCTACTTTCACAAAACAACTTATTGAAATATTTATTTGAAGAAGTCACAATTAGAGTAAGTAAAGGAGAATAACTCAGGTGTCATCAGGCGCTGCCAGACTCTGGGCATGGCCACGTGGTTGTGGTCCCACTGAATTCCACAGAGCACCCAGCAAGCGCTTTGCTGGCTTTGCACACCAGGTGTGGCAGCAAGGAAAAGGCACAGACAGGTGATACCTGATCTGGTGTAAAACGTCTCAACATGAGCACTGCCCTAGCAAACTGTTATCAATTAAGAATTCATAGATTGGATTTGTATCCAAGCAGTGTTTTTTATCAGATTATAGCTTTTCTGAATCAATGATTAAAACCTACCAACTAGTTTCCCTCTTTATTACTGACTTATCTAAGGATGGAGTAGCCCTTTCGGCTTTGCTTTCTGTGTCCAGAGGTATAGCATATCATCACAGTTCTCTGTCACAGAGCTGGTACAGGGGTGTACCAGCTAAGGTGGGATATCATGGCTCATTAACACAGAGCTTTTGTTTATTTTAGTGGGAAGAGCCTTTATTCTCTTGCCCAATTTTGACTATGCACATTAACCAGTGCAATTTGTGAACAGTCCCAGAAAGGCATCAGCAACGCACGTGTTTGTCTTCAGCTTCTGATCATGCACCTTTTGTGGCACATGGTGCGTCTATGCATCCCTGCAAATTTGTCCTTATATGACTCAGCCCACACTGTTCAATAAAAGATAGTCCATAAAACTGATGGGTGGGAGTAACAAAGAAAGAAGAAGCGAACCAAGACTGATTCTGTGATTACTTTTTTTTGTTTCCCCTTTTAATGACTGGATGAGTACCAGATGGAAAGAAGGACAGTCTTTGGGAATTGGTGATGGAAAGATTCTCCCGTTGACTGTCTAGACTCAGCGCACAAAATCCACATGGATCCATGGAAATCAGAGGGTACAGAGGGAGAGAAGTGATAGCAAAGCTGCATCCAGCCCTCTAGCAGCAGCAAAAGCCAGATGTGGAAATTGTTCCCTGAGCAGACAGGACCCAGAGTTGTTTCTTTAGCTTTCCTTTGGCTCTTCTAAGATTTTCTTGCTGTGGGGAGGAACTGGGTGAAAAGGGTGGGGAGAGGGGGGCTTTGTGCCACTCTCCCACTTGAGTGTAGAGAACAGAGAGCAGAAGGTGCGGTGAGAAGCCTTTTAAAGTGGTCGTAGATGTGTGAGGTCTGATTCTGTTTTCAAAAACATATCTGTTAGATGTGAGTGCATGGGAGGTCATTAGAGCTCTGCCGCCTTTCAGGGGGTGAGGCGGGAGGGAGCTGGGCTGCGGAGTGGGCAGGCAGGAGCATCGCTGCCGGGAGCGAGAGCCACCGTGCGATCAGCAGGCTCCGGCAGCGGGAGCCGGCGGGAAAGGCTGGATTTCCCTCTCCTCAGCTGAAGGCATTGCTGGCCACAGCCAGGCGCTTGTTTAAAACCGCACCAGCTCGTGGGTGTGCCAGGAGTCGCTCTGGAAATGAGTATGGCTAGCTGGCAGGGTTTGAAACAGAGCAGTGCCTGTCTTTGGTGGTCACCCAACATCTTGTTATTTACTGGATCTAAAAATAAAACTGTGTTTTCCCAGAGCAGAGAATCCAGCTTGTAGGAAAAGGCAGGTATTTCCGAATTGCTTTCTGTGTGGTAGCTTTGGTTCTCTGGTAACTCTGGTTCATCTAACAACCCTTGCTACTCCTCTAATCCTTCTCAAATCATTGCTTACCTTCCATGGATGGGGACTGGGGGCTTGCCATGCTTTTATTCAATAAGGAAAAAATATTAGTTCTTGTATGTAAAGTTATTTCTGAGGGAGAGAGATATAACAGACTGCATGATAATTTTTGAGTTTATGGGAATAGGTATCCTCTCAGAATGAAAGGAATGGTCTGAATTCACCCTGCACAGACACAGTGTGTTTCCAATAATGGTGCTACTCATTGATATTAAGATTCTTATTGCATCTGAACTAATCCACAATATGTCTGTTACGGGTCACAAGTGAAGATATAAAGGCATAGATATGAAAGAAGAGATGTGATAGGGTCTCAATTTAAGGTTGGCCATGGGCTGCATGTGACATTCTTGTAAGTAAACTGACAGTATCCAGGTTTATAATAACTAAACTCCTCAGTTTCCTTTATGTAAACATTTCACTCTAATGGAACATTATACCCAGGACCATGCCTCAGCAGACATACATGTATATGAATTGCATAAAGATAGAGCAATAGATAAATAGATATCTGGATTTAATAAACACATTCTAACACTAATAGGCTGGTGAAATCTTACAGAGAGGGAGAGAGAGACTGAAGGAAAATACAAAATACTGCCGAGAGTTTACAGACTGGCACAACTGGAAGCACTCAGCATCAAAAGAATGAGGAGAGGGAAAGGCCAAGATGGATCAGGCATAGCATATTCTATGCTTATTCACGTTCTCCCATCTTGTAGCAAGGGATGGTGAACAAGCCAGTGGGGTGGGTGCCTACTATTTCTTCAGAGGGGAAATCATCTTCATCCAAATCAAAGACTTTCATTTATGAACTATGGAAGATTCAGACACTTTTTTCCAAAGCCATAGGATCTCTAGGAGTTTGTATTCTTTGAAAGTCAGGTAAGTGCCTTTCAAAATTTTACCTTGACTTCTCTTGGAAGCAAAAATGTTTTTTCCAGTAGGGATAGATTTCTTCAGATCAATCGTTTTCCTGTTTACACTTCTTGACATTTTCCCTGTTGTCTTTCACCAAAAAAGAAGAGGGAAAAACGTGACAAACAAAATCCTTCATTCCCTGTTCCCTCCCAGACAAATCTCTCTTCCAATTCTTGGTCTGGGAACCAAAATCCTGTAACAATGGCAGCTCTCTACTGAACTTGTTGAAACTGTGCCACTTGACAGGATATGGTCCTGATGGCCAGCATGGAAACAGGAGGATTCTGTGTCCGAGAGCCTGTGTGGGAGGGCTCAAATAATCCCCTTCAGTTATTTCCCATGGCTTCAGAATTCAAGGTAGCTAGGTGAGAAGAAGGAAGAACTTTATGACAGTAAAAGAGCAACAAATCAAACAAAAAAGAGGGAAAAATAATTTCTAAGTTTCAGCTTGCCCACTTCGGTCTGTCTTTTAAATGAACATTGTCTGTTACCCAGGTAGGGTCAATGCAAGTATTGCCCCAGCCCAGACACCCTTTTCCCCTCGTTTTCACAGTGCTTGGGTTTATTTTACTTCCCTCTGCTTGGCTCCGTGCCATTTCGTTGGCTAACGTTCACCTTGGCTGCATACACCAGGGAAGAGCTGCTCGCTGCTCTCTCCATGGCGTGCCCAGTGAAGCCCACTCTTCCCAAATGGCTCGAGCTCTTGATTCCTCCTGCCACCTGCATTTTGGGGAGCCAGCAGCTCCAGAAGCAAGCCCTCCTTTTAGCTGGCTTTAATTAGCGTTCTGAGCTAGACCAGAAGATACGTTTGTCTCCTTTGCAAGAGGAAGCAGTAAAACAAGGGGGCTGCCCAGCACAGGGAGCGCGGGCACCGCGGACTCTCCCACCAGGGATCCGGCAACCTCGCGTGCGTGAGCTGCCCTGCAATGGCCACTCGGCTGCCGCTCTGTCAGGCCCATCTACAAATCGCATACCAGGTTTAATTTTGAAATCTCTCTCTTTTCCCCCCCTCCCCTCCTTATTTTTGCCGGAATGGATTTACAATGAAAGTATTTGAAAAGGAATAATTATCTATATGAGCAACAGCAGCACAATGCCTGCAGTGGTGGGGTGGGCTACAATCAGAGGAAATGAGCTCTGAGTCTGAAATCTGCTTTTATACATGTGTACATACTGACAAAGAGCCAGGTATTTGCAAATACCTATAAAATATTTGATGGATATGGATATGGATATGGCATGATTTTTAAATTCTGTCGTTATAGATTGGACATGCAAAGTCTGATTTCAGCTTTTGCTTTTGTTGTGCTAAATGCCACATTTTAAAATTAGTCTCCAACCATACCATTGTTCATGTTATATCTGAAGTGATATTCATCAAGAAATTGGTTACCAAAACCTTAGAAATGCTTTCCAAAGCATTCCAGCCCAATTTATATTTTTAAAAGGGCAGCCAGCTCACACCCTCAAAGTGCGGGAGAGCCCGTTTTATGCAATAGTGGACATGAAGCTGAAGCTTTTTCTATAGTCTCTGTCCATTTCTCTCAGTGAATTGAATCCAGTCAAAGGTCAAACTGGCCAGAGGCACTTTTATTGTCATGGTAACCATGACTTAATCAAACAATCCTGAGATTCCAGGTTTGTGGGAACAGGCAAAGATCTGAAGAGACTGGAATGAATCAATCAAAGGGGGCAGGGAAGAAAATCCTAAGATATATGACTTATCCTTCCAAATCTATTACTCTGTCCTTAAACACACAAGAATTATGCCTTAGACAAAGCCTCTTTTCAGACCAAATACCTCTGATTTTTGTTTTCTTGTCCTTTGCATCAAATTTCCTAACATACCTCTGTCCTACAGCAATCAACCTCAGCCCAGATTTAACTAACAAGAGGAAAAGAGGGGAAACAAGAATTTAGGAAAGATAAAGATTATTTCGTAAAAACCTACTTAAAAAAAAAAAAAAAAGAGGAAGAGGAAAACCAAGGCAAAATGCGATCAACCACCTCTGATTTGAAAACCTATTTAGGCTTGTTAGTAGTGATCTAATGCAACTCTACAGGCACTTAATGCATTTTTAAGGTTTTTCTCCTCTCTGGACAGCTGCTGTGTCTTCTTGGGATGCCAAGGCTGTGGGGCTTGCTTGTGTCTCATTGGAGCATCCAGGGGTACCGAGTTCAGGCAGCCTCTGCTTTTTGCTGAGAGCCTGGCGACTCCAGGGCTGTCCAGAGGCACCTGGAGGGTGCCGGGGGCTGGTTAACCTGTGACTTGGCTGGGGCTAAGGCTGCTCTAAACCTGTTTGTGCATATTTAGTTTCATTATATAGAAGCAATTTACACATATCTTAACTCCTGTACGTATTTGTGAGTCCTGGCCGCATTTCTTGGTTGGAGGAAGAGGCAGACGTGTGGCCTCTGCTCCACCACCTTACTAATGGGGGAATGTCTTGTGGGTTTTTGGCTTGTCGGCCAAAGAGCTTGTTGGCTTGTTTGGTTCTTGTGGGTTTTGACTGCATGACCTATGTCCACATCCCATTAAGCCCCTCCTAATAATTCCTGCTCTGGTTTCTAATATAGTTAATCTCTTGCTTTGGCTTCCTCTGCCCTGAGAAGTCATAAATAGTAAAATCATGGGTGTATAAGAGGAGTAGGAGAAACTTTGCTGAAGTTTTGGTGGCAGTATGTTTAACTTGTTATACCTGGTTAAGTGGAAATATCACATGTTCTTTCCAGTGCTGGAGAAGAATTAGCTAAGAACCTGAAATATATTTGCTCTTGGAGGTTTTCCTGAAATTGTNGTGCTCAGTTACACACTTTGTGATACACAGTCATGGAAACATGAGGAAGCTATTGGCTGTTGTGCCATACTGAAAAACTGGTTTTGTAATGTCACACAGATATGTTCACCTCCCCAGCCTGCCCCCACATGCAAGGCAGGCTATTTCCTGGTGAATACCCTGTCTGAGGAGATTGCTGCTGAAATTCTGCTGTATCCATGTTACTAAAGGAATGCAGGTCGTGACTTGCAAACCCCAAACCTAAGAACTGTAGTGACAATCAGAGCATGAAACAAACTCATTGATTGTTGTTTTTGATGTAGAGGTGTCCTTACCAGAAAATGTATTCTCTCAATGGGCTCAGAAAAAGAGACCCTAATGGGTGAATTGTCCAGAAAACAAGCTCCTTCCTTGCTGCTGGATGATTGGGGTGTCACCTACAGAGACAGATGTTGGTAGGTAAAATATGCAGAAAAATATTGCATAATAGAGCTCAGCAGATAGATAGAATTCCATGGATAATGGCAGGACAGAAGGTAAATTACTGAAGCCTGGACAGACAGGGAAATGAGTAGCTGAGGTGGTCTGTAAAACAGGGACACTGACCTGTGTCCAGGGAAGATGTGATTCTCAAGTGTAAGAAGAAAAAGGTCCCCTTTTAGTTTGGCTATGAGAAGGCCACTGCTACCTCTGATAGTGCTCGTGGAAAGGAGACATTTCAAGCCACACGGGAGGAATGGAAAAGCAATTCAATGTAGAAAAACAGCAAGGTTTAGAAAACAACAGGAAGGAAGAGGCAGAAGGCTGATTATATCAAGAGAGCCTTTTCTGAGGTCTGTACATGGAGGAGCAAACAAAGGAAACAAAATAATAGCGGAGATGAAATGAGAGAGAAGTACAGGGAGATCAAAAGTGGGAATTAGAGGCTGAGCAACTACATGGGCGAAGAGGTGACACATCTGATGTGGGCTTTCTTAATAGCAGAACAAGAAGAAAGTTTAAGAGGAAGAAAGGCTGTGCAGGGCCTGCTCTGAGAATGAGCAGGGTCTGTAGTTAGAGATACTGGGATGCTGGAACAAAATTGAGGAGAGTTCTGATGGTTTTTGATAGGGAAAGACTTTTCTTTATTTCTTGTCCAGTGTCTTAAATAATCTTTAAGACCAGGGCAAAGAGCAGCACAGATAGAGATGAATTGCTGCCTCTTGCGGCAGTGCTGAGCACCCTATCTGGACTACAAGGAGCAGCAGGCACTCAGCACCACTGGGAAAGAAGCCTCAAATCTTCTCTGCTCTTAATCTGTTATCTCCTCAGGACAAGACTGAGGAAATCGGTGAGATGAGGGACCATGGGCAGGTTATGTACACAGCCAGCACATGACCTGTGCTGAAATGAAATGCAAGTCTGGTAGGTAAAAGCCCCTGTAAAACTCCTTCCCCTCTGCAAAAATACCCTCCAAGTTAGCTTTAACGCTTAAATACCATGGTTCCTGAATGCTACCTTTAAAGGTTAAAGCATTTAAACTATAGGAACAGCCAGGGGCAAAAAGAGGCCCGTTTCAATTTGATATGTTGAGGTCCTGCAAAAAGCCAGACTGGGGGGTCTCTGAGCTCTTTGTCCTTTCCTTTCCTCCTGAACCTGAGATGGCCCTGAGGCCCAGGCTAGGCTGTGTTTCACTGTCCTTCTTCCTTTCTCTCCCTACGTTGTAGTAAATTAGCCATTTCCAAAGGGCTCAAGCAGGGGAGGAAGTTCTCCATCCCTGACTTGCCTGCTGCACAGGCCAGCTTTGCAGGAAGGAACTGAAAGTAGATCAGGAAAGGCTGGTGCATGAAGAGAAGAGCTGCAGTTCTCCCAAGGGTTCAAAGCTTGACTGAGACAAACAACATCCCTCTGCCACCATGAACACTGCCAGGGGTGGGTGGAACTGGTCCCAGTCACCGTCACTGTCTTCTCAGGGGGAGCTCATCTGCCTTTCATGGTAGGTCACAGGACACCTGCCTTCCCTGGAGGCATCAGGATCTGTCTCAGCACACTGTGACCAACAAAGGGTTGGGGTTTTTTTCCCATTTCCTGACCTTTATCTTGTCCCTGTACTTTGAGGCAGGTGCAGGCCAGCTTTTGCTGCTGCACACCCAGGGCAGGGCAGTGCAGCCTGTCGGTGTCACTGCAGCACCAGCAGCAGGACGGTCCCGCTGCACTGCACCGCGGCTGCTTGGCTTGCAGAGACAGGAGAACACCCTGCGGACTTTACCCCACCCTGTAACCCAAAGAGTACTCCTCAGTTTACTCTAACCTAAGCCTTCCTGCAAGCTGCTGCCTTTTACAGTGTTATCTGCTGTGATAGCTGTGGTATTAATAGCAGGAACCTTCCTTGCAAGGAGCTGACTGCAGCTACAGCACGGCTCCCACTGTGCTCCTTGCCTGCACTGCTATCTCTGTGCAAGGAAACACTTCCAGCTTTACTCCACTGGTTACAATTAATGGAGCTCTCCATCCATTTATCCTGCATCAGCATAAACAGTCCTATCTGGAGGTGGTGCCTGCTGTCAGCTCCCACCTTTTAAAACAGTGCTGGAACTTCCTTGCGCTCAGAGATGTGAGCAGAGGTCTCCAGCACTTACCGGGCAAGAGCAGGGCTGAAGGTGACTACTGGGGAATAGAAGTGTAAAATCTTCTTTCCGGGAGCCCTGCCACAGAGAGGTCTTCTACTGTTGTGTTTCCCTCTTTTAAAGACATCTCTTTAAAAACCTTTACAAAAATAGGGAGGGATTTGCAAGCAATCATTTAATAGATCAGAAAAGCCCAGCTACTTGATAAAGTTCTTTTACTAAAGTTTACCTTTAGTAAAGCATGTTGGTACTGGAAGGCTGCCATGTGCTCTCCAGGGTTGTCCTTACAATGAGATGTTTTAGAGTAGCTGCTGCTCAGGAAAGAAGAATAGCTGTGTCTCACCAGAAAAGCTTTCTGAGGGTCTCTTCCAAGGCTTGCTTGTCTCACAGAGAAAGGTCCAGGAGTCACTTCTCTCTTGCCATGACAGAGCTCACTCCTACTGTTGTAGCTGTGCACAGCTGCATGGGCAGGCACCAGTACTGGGGAGTCTCTCAGGTGGGGAGAATTCTGAATAATGCTGACTATTGAGTGCTTAAAAACAGGCATTCTGGAATACAGTTTTTTGGGAGAAATGTTATCTGCACCAAACAAAGCCTGTAAATTGTGTGTATACCATAAGAAATTTCATGCCCAAGTCCTTGGCAGAGACTTTCTCAGATATTTATCTCCATCCTGCCCTGAGTGCAGCCAGGGACTGTACCTTTGACAGGGAACTCTGAATTCTACAAATTTCTGCTTCTGCTAGTCTCCAATCTGACATTTCCTAATACATCATTCAGAACAAGATTATACTGAGATGCACTAATTTCTTTGTCAATCTTCATTTGGTTTAGAAAATTGTTCTAAATCATCACAAATTTTGATCTATAGCACTGAGCTATCTCTCCAAAAAGATCTCATGAAAGTATATTATAAACTTTTCATCAGATGTATTAAGGCATAGAAGCAACATGCAAAAATGATTGGAAAACTTAGGTATGGAGGTATTTTTTCCATTTGATGGATGCACAAAATCTTTTGTTATGAACCTTGAACCCCCAGAGGAAGGACTATGTGGATGGCCAAAATGTCTTGCTAGGTGATGTAAAGAGAAAACTCTAAAAATTAGTTATAGAGATTTGGTATGTGAAGGTTGGAGCAGGAGGAACCTGACTCAGTTAAGTCAGAGGAAAATGTCTGATATGTAAATATAAATCAGTTCCTCTCCCTATTTAAAAAGAAAAAAAAAAAAGTAACATCCATTAATTTTTTTAGAGAAGAAAGCTAATTCTATTTCCTTGCATTTTTGTTTTAAAAAAAACAACACGCACACAAAAAAAACCCCAAAACAAACTCCAAAACAAAAAACACCCAACAACCCTTCTAAGCACATGAAAATAGAATTGCACTTCTATGTGAAGTGTGCAGTCTTATTCGGACCTCGCTTTACGGCAGTGTGTGAATATAAAGTTCAGCAGAAGTTGATGAATTTACACCCCTTAGTGTCCACTTGCAGAGTGTGCAAGTCTTGAACTGGAGCCCCAGCAGTGTGAGCCATGCAGGCAGGAAGCTGCACCAAGCTGCTTTTGAGGAAATCACACTTTTTGGATAAATATCAGTCAGCTGCAAACATTTTTCTCTCCAGGATGTGTGTGCTTTTCTAATGTTTAGAATAAAAATGTGGTGCTAGGAATTGGGAATATAGTTTTCACGTATTTGATTACTTCAGCATTAAAGCAGCATGATAATATTAGTGGTAGCCTTTAACATGAACTTTGTTCTGTAACTTCCAGGCTTCAAAAACTAATGAGGAGTAAAATTGGGGGAAAAATGTCTTCCGACAGGCTGGTCTTCAGCACCTTTTTAATGGATAACAGATTTGCCATCATCACACATCACTTGGAATATATTATGACAAGACACACAGGCTAATATAATGCATTGTCTACACAAGGCTACTATGTATTAGTGAATTTCTCTTTAATTTGTTACAGGATGGTTCAATTCCAGTTACAGAAGCGTTCAAATCGTTTTCCTGGAAGAGCCTAAACCCAGTGCAGGTACTCGATGTAACAAACAACATCAGATGCTTTGTTACAGATGTTGCAAAATGGTTTCTTTGCTTCCCTGAAATTCGGAGGGAAAGCATGAAAAGGATTTCTGACTTGCAGCACTTAGTAACAAGCTTTCAGGGAAGCCCAGGACACAGGCAATCAGAAAGGTACTGTGTTCTGATCCAAGAGACATGGGGAGCTGCCTGCACCCTGAGCCGGGATCATTTTAATTTCCAATATTCAGATGTGAATCTTGGATAGGTGTTTTCAAATCCTTCAGCTGTCTGAGTGCTGGGTGCTTGCTGTTGTCACAGGTTTGGCTACTGGGGAAGTGCATAGAAAGTGTAAAAGCATTGAAAGTTTCTTCCCAGGGGAAGCAGGGTGATGAAAGAGATGTAAACTTGAAAGCAAATACCTGGTCTTATTAAAAGACCAGTACATGAAAACCTTTCTTCATATATAAAAAAAATTTTGATCAACAGAACAAGACTGGCAAATGTGAGGGCACACTTCATGCAGCAGGCACAGCCATCCCCACCACCTACAGACAAGACTCTCTGTGTTTTTTCCTTGGCTGTAAATGGCAGATCTAGAAGTCTGTCTCTTGTCCTGGTTTTGCCTTTTCAGTCAAGGAGGTATAGGGCAGACTTAAAACATTTTTCAAAATGTTCTTCGAACTTCCCCAGGCCGGTTGATGGATAGTTGGAACTGGAATGACTCTTGAGTCATCTGCTGGCATTTTCCCCCTCCTCTCCAATTCTACAAGCAATAATTTGTTTTCTTCCTTCCTTTTGATTAGCTCTATAATATACTCAGATTATAAAGTGAACTCGATTTTGTGTCCCTTGTATTATCTGTAATGTCTCATTAGCCTCAGTACCATCATAACCCTTCTCTGAATCATCATTTGTATATGGATGTTTGACATATCAGCTGATTGCCCCTTTTTCTCTTTCCTTCCCCATCTCTTCTGAAAGCCAATGAAGCTACTTTTGTTGAAACTTAAACATCACAATTTCCCCCACTATCACTAACAGCATAATGGCATTATGAAGAACCTTTCTGCAGTGCATTTTTGTGTGACATAATGCAAACAAGATGGAATTCAATGAAAACATCATTAAATGCTACCCTCTTAAAATTCATTTAAGAACGAGCAGGAAGTTTGGACATAGCAAATGTTGTTTTTCAGGGTCTAAGCATTGAACAAAGTCTTTTCAGGGCAGTTTCAGTCAGGGCAGATTTAACGTGGAGAAGGCACTGTAATGTTTATATGCATATGACCATAAAAAAGGCCTGAGTGCACAGAAAATAGGTGTCTGTGTTCCAGTGAGACACTTGTGTCATAGAATTAGCTTGGTTTTCCCCTTTCCATAGGGTTAGGTGAAAATAATTTCCCTAGGCCTTATAAACATTTCTCCAGATATATGCTAAAATGGGGTTCAATGTCTCCTGCTTCCATATATTGGACAGTCAAAGTAATGTTCCCTGTGAGCATTCTGCTCTGTGTGATGTAGTGTGAGATTTTTGCATGCATATTGTTTTTTAATGTTTTCTTGGCACCCATAGTCACAACCTCTTTTTCTCTTCTGGAGATTTGTCCAGAGAGCTGTTGCATTTTAAAAATCAAATAATTAAAGCCATTGTTACTTTTTTTTATTATTTATTTTGTTTATTTTATTTTTTTTTTAACTCGGGTAACAAATTCTAGCAGGTTTTTAGTACTTGGTATCCACAGGAACTAGCACTCCTTTGCAAACATCCTCAGATTTTCAAGATCTTGTTCCACTAAATACAACTTGCATTATTCTAATATTTTCCTTTGTTCAGCTTCCCTGTTGTCTCATTCCATGTGGTCTCACTTGAGTCTTGTTTTAACTATGATAAGTTCTTTTGTTTTCCTATTCTGTATCTAATCTTCACAGCCACATTTATTTTTCCTATGTAAAACCAGGCAAAATGTCTTGGTGTTACAGTGCTGATGTAGGGGTGCCCAGAAAGCCAGAAAATGCTCCTCAAGAAACATGGCTTATAGATACCTGTGAGCCTGCCTGCACACACAGCACCTTGCTGCCTTGGGGCTTTTTCTTGATGCAGTTTTGCAATGCTTTGTACAATTATTTTGCTGAAGTAACACTGAGTTGTCAGGCTTTGCTTGTTCTGTGATCTCCTGAAAAGGCATAGAGTTGGGAACCATCTTAGAAAGTTATAGCTCTTTGCCCTACAGGCTAGGGAACACAGTTCAGTTGATATCCTTGGTAGATTTGACTTCTGCAGGATTTTGTTCTTGCTGGCAAAAAAGAATTATCTGTAGATTTTGTGTTAATTTAGGGGCTTAACTTAGAAAAGTAGTGCATGGTGATGTCACCCTGCCCAGGGGTACTGCAGAAAAACCTCCTGCTGCTGCTGCTCTGCTGCTGCTGCTGCTCTGCTGCTGCTGCTGCTGCTGCTGCTCTGCTGCTGCTCTGCTGCTCTGCTGCTGCTCTGCTGCTGCAAAGGTGCTTTGGTGGCCCTGCCTGGGCTCTGCCCAGTGCTGGCAGGTTGTGCAGAGGCAGGAGAGCAGTGGCTACATTGTCAATGCTTGGGGAAGCAATGGGTACTTCTGCAGAAAAATCTACTGCCCAGCACCTGCCTGGCTCTGTTGTCCTCTCTGTATGTCCTGGGAAAAGGAAAAGCATTGGCAAGCAGGGCAGTGAAAGGTGGCAACGAGCTCATCTTTCCTTGCAAGGGTGTGAAAGCAGGTGCAGGCTTGAGGCTGTGCTTTTCCAAATGCAATAGTTCTGTCTGTGCAACCCCTGGCAAGTCACTCACTGGGGACACCCCTGTTCTTACTTTTTTAATTAAGCATTAACATGTGGGTGTTACCTTGCACAGAAATTAGAAGTCTCCCTTTCCATCACTTACTTTTTTTTAGCTTTTGGAATGGGTGAAGATTTGTTTTCCTTTCCGGAGTAGTCACACTGTTATGATGGAGAAGCTGAAGGGTCCAATTACCCTCCCCTTGATGTTGTTTGTAAAGCAATTAGAACTGGCAGCATGTGATTAAAACCCAGAAGTTATCTCTCCTTTCTTGAGGCGGGAGGGGAGACTGTTTGCAGATGAATATGCACCAAATCTACAACAGGAGTAATTTCCTCACACAGTATGTAACACCCTCTTCTCTGTTACTGACTGCAGGTATGCAGCTGTAGAGGTTTTTGCGCATGAATTAACACTTGCAGCTAATAGCAGTAAACTCACAAATGGACTATTACTTTTTATAGCCTTTTAGCAGAGTTAGCCTAGTGGAACAAAACTGTTAACAAATTAAGATACGTTTGACAGGACTTCAAGCAGGAATCATAACCCAGGAGTCACTGGCTGGGACATAAATGCAAAGTTGTAGAATGAAGCTGTATCTCAGCTGTTGTGTGGTGGCAAGTGCTAAACCACAAAATAAGAATTAAGTCCAAGAGTTAATCTTGGAGAGATTTTCAGAGCAAGGAACTGACTTCCTGTAATGGCTGTAAAGAGCTTGTCATATCTGTAGTGCTACAGGATATAAAATAACAACAGTCACAGTAAAAATAAGTTATATTTGTCTACTTATGACACTGTACGTATTTTAGACATTGTATGATGATAAGAAAATCTGATCATCTGAGGGGAGTGTCTTTAAACCATGGACAGAATATATTTGACAGTGCAGATGCAGGGCTTTTGTGGGGTTTGTTACTTGAGCATAAACCAAACTGGAGTAAGAATTGCTGTAGGAACTATCAAATATGTTTAAAACAAGTCACATTTTCCAGCAGACAACCTGCTACAGCCTAACAGGGTGTGGGATTTCTGGTATGTGGCTTCAGCTCCATTGTTTTGTTTGTTGTTTTTTTCAGTTGAGGAGGTGGAGGTGGCTGCACAGTGGCTGTGTTTGCAGAGCATCTGGATGAGCACTGGCTCCTCTGTTGTGTGGGAGTTAACAGAGTAGCTGCCCGTCTCAGAGCTTTCTGCCTCTCCTCATCTGGGGCTTTCAACCCTGTCATTCTGCTTTTTATTTGAACCTTCAGAGAGTATCTAATATCTTTTACCTTATCAAATCCCATCTCAAAGACAATCTTCTAGTCAGCTTCAACTTTTCCTTTAATTTGGAGCTGGCTAATGAGGCTCTTGCATCTGGCATTGTTTCATTTTCTGCCTCACCTTTCCACTACTCGATACTGCATTTTATAAGGCAGAGATGGAACATATGCCTTGAAGCTCCAACATAAGCTGTACCCTACAGGGGGCTTTTCTCAGAGCATTCTTGTTTTTGGGGCTGGTTGACTCTGTGCAGCACTGCATCACACACCTGCATATGTTCCTGTTGAGGAGTTCAGGAGAGATCAGTCTGTCACCAGCTCCCCAATGGCTATGCTTATTAGTAATTTAATGCCCAAACTTAGAGACATTCAGGCTGATTTTACTCCTCTTTCACTATCTCGAACCTTCGCTCCCCACTAGGCTTGCTAAAACTTCATTCAACGTAACTGAAGACTCGTTCTCCCCTTAATACCTTGTGATATTTTGCTAAGAGCATCCAGTGTTACAGTTCCAGCATAATTATATTTTCCCATAGGTGTAAAATGTGTCTGCATCAATAGCTTATTAAAAGAGTGTAATAAAAATTATGACCCCACAATTCTGCTATTAATATAACAATTCTGAGCCAAGAAAGCTCCTTGATCCTTCTTATGCATCTGCTGTAACATGGTACAAGAGCAGAACACTGTAAGCCAGTTTAATCCCTTCTTTTCACCCCCTAGCAATATACGTTGGCCCAAGAGAGTAACACGAATTGAAAGTTTAATTTATTAATATGCAATAGTGATAATGTCAAAAGAACAATATATAAAGCCCACACAGAACAGGATTACACAGTACATAGGGGAAAGCCTAGAGCTAATATTTAATATAGCAAAACACAGCCAAAAATAACTTCTCATCCAAGGAGCAAAAGAGGGAGAGCTCTGCAGGTGCTGGAGCAGAGGAGCTGTGCAAGCAGCCTCTGCCTTCAAGTGCACAGCTGGACCCAGCCATCCATCCTCTGGCTGAGCTTCCTCCCTGCTGGGAGCCAGAGATCGTGGGGCTTTCCATGAGTGCCAACTGTTGGGCAGTGACTGAAGTTCCCAGCTATCACTTTGTCTACTTTAAAGCCTCTCGCTGCTCCAGTTTAACAGTGCACACCAGAATCAGAGCAGCAGACACGAGCAACGCTGGTGGAGAGCAAGCCACAGCAAAAGGGAAGCCTCAGAGCTCAGAGCACTTCTGCAAGTGAAGCATGAAACCAACTGTTCGCTTCAGATGAATTGTTCACTTAAGCTTGGATGAGCAAAATTTCACCAGTAGGCAAAGTACCCTGCAGCCTTAGAGAGGTACAGCCACACTAACATGTCACTGGCTTTGCCAGAAATGAACAATTTGCCCAAGAGTATCAAATCAGTAACAGTCGTGTGAGTGGAAAGCTATTCAGCCTCTTAGAGATTGGCAGGGTTCACACACTTCCTAGAGTTTGCTTTTCTGCCCCTTCCCTAAAATGAACAAGGAAGGAAAGGACAAATGTGAAGGAATAAAACTCCGTATTTCTTTAGTGTTACTAAAGGTTCAGCGTACAGCTAGGAGAGCAGAACTCACCCTTGGAGGACAAGTTGAGAGAGGGATGAGATGGGGGGTTCCCTGGCTTCCCTGCAGGTTTCCCACTTTGCCATGCATTTCTTATGTGGTGGGATGAGGTCCAAGCTGACCATCTATCCTGTCTGTCGCTTGGCACTGTCACCTCCCTGTACACACACACCACAGAAACTGCAATAGCAAATAAATACCTGGTCAAAATATGGGACCTACTTGTCTGTTGATTGAAGAGTCTAGGTCTGGCAGGCAGGGCTCTCTTGGCTGTTGTGTCTGTAGATTCATCCCCTGTCTGATTCCTCTTCAGCCTTCCCCAACTCTAATCTGCTTGCTGTTCTTCCCTTTGCTGGAGTTGATTGCTCCCTTCATGGCATAGTCTGATTTAGAAGAGCCAGGTCAGCTCAGCAAAGCTCTGCTGCTTGAAACAAACTCATCTCCTCTTGAATGCCACACAAGATGCTCAGCTCTTATATAGCAATAATCTTTTAAAGTCAGGAGGAGATGAGAAATGAGGGCAAACCAGGAGACCTACCTCTCAGCTGAAACACCAGCAGCTGGGAAAGGCCGTGTGCCCACAGCCTGGCTCTGCTGCGTGTCGTAGATCAGAGTCCACAAGCACAGCAGGAGAAGAAAAGCAGTTGGGTTGCCCCGCCAGCTGCTTCCTGAGGAGGGATAGATAGAGGAGGATGTTTGCAGCAGCGGTTCTTGTATGAATTTGTTGTCTCTGAATTTTTCTCACTGGTGTTTTTCAAGTGCCAGAGCCTGGGCAGGTTACAGGTCACAGCTGCCCTGTGCGGAGGTGTCACGTCACGCTGCCTGGTTTTTATACATGGGGCTTCTGTGATTTATTTGCTGCTTCTTTCAAAAGCTTTATTTCTCTCAGGTTGGCTAAATTAATGTATTTGTAGTAGTTCAAAATGGGTGACTAACAGCAGACTGGGCCCCTGGCTGAGTGGAGGAGGAGAGATTTCCCTCTTCTGCCAGGAGAGAGGGGTCAGGAAGAGCCATATGTCTGTCTGGCCTCTGCAGACTTCAGGGCCTTTGTGATAGTCGCCTGCTTTCCTCCTGTGGTTACCATTGCTCTGCAATTTCCTGTACTGTCATAATTTTTTTTTTTTACCTTTATTTTGATACTCATTAAATCTACGCTTATATTTTACTTTGCTCAAAGCTTCGTGTGGTGTGTGCCAGGGTTTTATCAGCAGCAGTTAGTGCATTGGACTGACATACAAGGGAAAACCCAGGCTCCAAGGAGGAGGTTTGCCCAGGGGTTTACATATAACATGTGGGGCAAGTGCCAGGGAAGCTGTGGGCCAACACAGGTCCAAGCCACTTGGAAGGGCAGCTGTGAACACTTTGTTCACAGTAATACAGTCCAGAGCAGGGCGAGGGGTCAGGCAGCAGAGTTATGCCCAACATCAGGCTTCTGTGCTGGGTGAAGCTGTTGCTGGACAGAAAGTAGAGTGGTTGTGCTTGCTCCACTGACCAGAGGAACATGAGGCTGTAGACAGGTGAGTCTTGCTGGCAAAGTGAGTTTTACATCACTGGGTCCCCAGTTAGTTTCCTTCCTCCGTCATTAGGTAAGAAAAAACATTGGTTTGCACAGTTTCTGTGGTTTTAGATATCTCATTGTGTTACATCAGTCAGATGTGGGGATTTGATAGATGGGATGAAAAAGAAATGTGTGAGACAGAAAATGAAGAAAAGTGCCATCCTGTTAGTACAAATGATTCTGCCCTGGGCTGAAGAGGGCAGGAGAGAATGAGAGACAAGGGCTCAATCAGAGTTGAAAGGCAAATCTGAACTAGAGGAAAAAGGAGGGAGTGATTCTTCAGTAAAGGAAAAAAAGATTAAGATCTGACCTAGATACAAAGATCATTCCCATCCTGCCCCCCATTTGCTAGGTCAGGGGAGGTAATGAGAACAAGACATCCCCAGAACTACTACAAAATTCCTCCAAGGTTTTGAGCCCACATAAGGAGGCTTACCAGGAAACACAAGGTAGCCGTGCTGCACCATGTGTGAGCTGGAGTCTGCCTGGGTACTGAGTCAGGTTCAGGGGATCTAAACATGTTCACTGCATGTCCCCATTCCTCAGCTCCTCTCAACATCAGGGAAAAGCCAATAGGTGGAGGATGGTGCTTGTGGAACGACGGGTGACTGTTCTGTCAGCCTGCAAGTGAGAGGCTTTTACTCAATGCTGGCTTAACAGCAGCACCTCAGCTCCCACCGTGCTCGGGATCTGACCTCCTCAGCTCTTTTCATGTGCTTTTCCCCTGCCCTGGGAAGGGTCAGGCTCTTGCCGTTGCCCATTTCAAAATAAGGGCGTGTAGCTCAGCTGAACAATGTACCCTAATGACAAACTGCCAGTAGGCGATGAGTTTAAAAATATCGAGAGATAGGATGAGAAACAGCAGAGGAATAGAACTAGGAGTAATGAAATGAGGTTGATAAAGGAAGAGTCACCTGAAAAGTCTCCTGGGAGGTCTGTTATGCTGAGACGCGGCCTCTTGGATAAATGTGAGCCTTCCTATGAAACCATTTATAAATTATGTGAACTGTTTGCTTTTAAAAGTCTCATAGCAGAGACCGCCATCTATATCGAGTCACCTGTTAACTCTTGATATTTCCAGCCTCTTTTCTTTGCCTGTTGCAAGTACCCTGGTTACAAGGCTGTCTTACACTGATGAGTTATCTGGTCTTATCTGGTTCAGCGAGACTTGCTCTGTAGGGAGTTTATCCACAAGAATTAAAAAAAATATTTATTGCTCAAAATTCAAACCATTTCACTTGGCCTTCGCTATTATGTTTGTATTCTAGACTTGAGGGAAAATTTAAAATTTTAAAGTGACAGATAAATTCCAGCTTAATTTTTAAAAGTGACTTGGATACCTCGTTCATGGTGAATTCAACCCATTTGAATTTGAGTCCATTTAAATTCTGGACAAGACTTGGATCACATATACTTTGAGGCTTGGGTCTCTGATTGTAACTGAATCCAGGCCTTTGTGCTTAAACACTCTGTTGTGAACTGTGAAGGAAAAACATGCACATGGACACTGTTGATAAAACCTCTGGGTACTCGAGGGAGATCTATTTCAGTAACGTTAGGGTTTTTTCATGGAAAAACATTTTACATTTGTTTTTCACTGGTCTTTAGAGACTGACTGTGAACACAACCCCTCTCACATATAACAGGAAAATAAACCTTTTATCTGCTGGGTTTTTTTAAAGTATGACACACAACACTCTTTACCATTACAGAATTAGAGAAAGCATTAATTCAATCAATTTATGTGATGAATACCCACAAAATGAAACCCTTTTTTTCTGGAATGATGACCTTGGGCAGATTAGAGCAGCTAGGTAAGAAATCCAGCAAGTATTTTTCAAAGGCTTCTAAGACAGTGCAAACTCTGATGAGTTCAAAAGCAGGAGACTTTCAGTCTTCATACAACTGACAGGGTCATAACGTTTCAAGAATGCCAGGAATCCATGTGGCTGTTCCATTAAACACCCCTGATTAGTGAACGTGCTGATAAACTTAGAGAGTCAGGGGTCAACATTTCAGAGCCCAAGGTACCCCAGGTATCTGAAAAAGTCTCCAGAATTCCTGTGCCTCTCGCCCAGTTAACCCCTTCCATCGCCGCACCCATGGAGGCTTAAAAATGGGAAGAGAGTGCCTCACACACAGCATTTTCCAGACAATTCTGCAGAGATGTTGAGCTATTCTGAAAAGTGCAGAAAAATTACCTCAGGAACCTCCCATGGAAGTGCTCACGACAGCTGGCTGCTCTTTGATTTCAGCTCGAGCTCAGAGTCAGTAAATGTGTAAAACCCTGCTTTGCACGGGCTCATCTGGCCTCTCTCCCCTCGGCTCCAGGTGACACCATGATGGCAGCAGGCTGTGCATTAAAATGCCTCCAGAGCTATCACATTGCAAACACGAGAGTGGTTTCGAAATACTCAGGACCTGCCACCGCACTGAGCTCTCCGCTCTGCTCCTGCCAAGTGCCTGTGGCAGGCAATTGGGAAATCTGTGAAAATATGGGCTGTGTGCCTGAGCGTGGCTTTCGCAGGGCATTGGTTTAACTGCAGCACAGTCAGGAGGGTCCCAGGAAGGCTGAATTATCCCGGCAGTTCCTCTGGGTGTTAGCCCATTTTCCAGGCAATTGCCCTAACTGGCAAGGTCCCTCCATGGACATTGCTTCTGCCTCAGTCTCCCAGGCAGAGATGTAGAGTTTAACCGGTGCTGCGATATATGGCTTTTCATTCCACACGCTGATTATGAGCTGCTGGAGGCACTAAGCATTCGTGTCTGCTGAGGGCCACAGCGTGACCCCATCAGTTTCTTTGAAAATCAATAGGAAAAATGTTGGAGAATGCAAAGGAAGCAGGAACAGTCAAAGTAAAGACAAGTGATGTCCTGTAATGGCTGTAATGATTCTGAAACACGCAAGGTCACAGATAATCAGGAATCTAATTCTCCTTTGAAAGAATCTGTCAAGTTACTTCCCTACCTCAAAAACAACTGCTGATTGATGTTATTTATGGGCTAACAAACTCATTGAAGGCAGTCTGAATGAAGGTAGTACAGCCTATACTATCCAGGTGGAGTTAGGTAGCCTCAGCTGTAGAAAAACAACAGGTGAAGAGGTTTTCATTGTTATACTAAAACACATGGACAGGATGTGTTTTAATAAGTGCCAGCACTGCTGCAAGCTAGCAGTTCTGTTAATCAAACTCTCAACAGTTTAGGCTTGAGAGATCTCCCCATTTAGCTATTCCACTGTGCTGCAGCTGTTCAGAATTGTTGTGAAGTGTGGAGAAAAGACCCAGGAAGGATGGAGGTGCCTTGGAACTGGGCAGAAGTGTGCAGAGAGGTCAGGGCTGGGCAGGCACTGACATGAGCCTTACAGAAGGAAGCAATATTTGGGGCTCTTTCTCAGTGTATATTGCTCAGTGGAGATTGCAGGTAGCACCTCAGGAAGAGGACGTTGAGCTCTGGAGGCTGTATCTGGGAGGATTTTGAAGCCAGTTTGTACTGACATACACCTCAACATGCTGGCTAGAGCTGCCAAGCAGACAGTCTGTATCTAACTCTGAATGTCAGACCCCTTCCTTTCTACCACAGAGAGAGGTGTCTTCCTCTCTACCTCTCTTACCAGTTCTACCCAGCTGCTTTTTGGTTTTCCTTCAACTTTTAAAGAACAAGGGCAGAGTGGTTTCCTGTAGGAGTGAAGTAGAAGGTTTTATAACAAGCAACTGGGTTGGTTGACAAGAGGGACTCTTTTCCCTGGACTGTGTGAGTGCTTGGAGCTGGCGGTGAGGGAGCTATGGCATGGATCCAGATCCAAAGTAACCTCCAAACAGTAGAGATGCAAGGCAAATGTGGACTTCAGCACAAGCATGGGGGTCAGCTCAAAATGTATAATGCAGAATCAACTCACAGCTCAAAGGCCAGGGCCACAAGCAGGGAAGTAACAACCCCACAACTCTCAAATCTTGGGATTAGGCTAGATGGCAAAGTCAGCCAGCAGAAGGAAGAGGCCATATGAACCTCTCATGTAGATATAATTTAAAATACATTGTAATTGTGAATTGCATTCTGAGAGGTTTCTTGTAATGAGGGATCTTAGAGTTTGTTGGGTTGGGTTTTGTGTTTTCTTCAAAGCTGGTCCTTAATTTTTTTCACAGATACTCCAATCTCAGCAAGCTCCTAAACCTGAGGGGAGATGGGTGGTCCTTTTCAAAGTAAGAGCAGCGTAGCTACACTTGTTTCGATCATTTTAACTTCAAAGATATGGGGTAGAGAAAGACCATAAGAAAATGTGGTTTCAACAAGAAGGAGAGAACATATGAAAATATGTGATGAGTGAGATGTGAAATTCAGGCAAAGATGAGATTTTGGTTGGCTCCAGCTGGGTTCAGCTGGCCCTTAGCACTGAGGATTCAATGAAATTCAAAAAAGAAGTTCCAAACACAATAAAAACTGCTGTTCAAAATGAAGTTATTTCTGCAAAGTGACAGGCAAGAATTTACCTCACCCCTAATTTACACAATTTGGATGTTTAGAAAGCAGAGACGTGAATTGTGAGATAGCAAACATCGTGATGTCTAAACCCCCCTGTGTGGTTATGAATTACTTTTAATGTGTTTGCTCACATCCAGGTATTATTTTTTGGCAGTGAGGTCCACGGCATGCTATTTTGTTATCTAGATTTTTCTATCACTCGAACAAGAACTTTGAAACTGCAAATATGGTCAGTACCCAGTGCAGGCACAGCATGGCCAGAGCACACGAGAGTCTGTTCTCTGTTCTGCCAGAGCAATGCTGGGGTTCTGACAGGACAACTGTCAACAATCAAGACCCGATGATGTATTGTCACGCGTGTGCATGTCCCAGCAATATCATGTTTCATCAGCATTCACCCTTTTCTCCCTCCTATTATTCAAAGGTTTTTTTAAAAAAAGTTCTTATAAGGGCACAAGCATAACTTTCACTCCAGCATGAAACACTTCAAGTGCTGGTGTTGTTCTGTATGTGGTATACTCTGTGTTCTTCTTCCCAGCACTGAAGTATCTGGAGCCCAGATTTGTAGTCAAGATTTCAGGCACACTTTTGTGGCCTCATTAGTTTTTTTTAAAAGAAAAAAAAAAACTATTTTAATAATCTGACCTGCATTTTAATGATTTCTAATGTCTGTGGTATCCATCCAGATGTGGTTTTGCCTGTCTGACCCTCCTGTCAATACTTATTAATTTCATGACAATCTTTTCAAGTGTGTTTGGAAACAAACAGGGAAAAGTTACTCTAAGGTCAAGAATGAGCCCAGGGAGGTGAAATGGGAATGATCATGCTCTCTACAATGGAGAGCACGATATTTCTGCAGCTTTTTCTATCTTGCTTTTAAAGTGAGCTCTATGCATAGATCAGTAAAAGCATCCCTGAAGAGGGAAGTTGCTACTCGAGTCCTGGAGGTGAGAGGAGGAAACAAGGCACGTTACTGAACCAGATCAGTGAGTCAGTGGCAGAACAAGGAGGTCCAGAGCTTTAATCCTTCACAAGCTCTTCTGATGGACAACTGAAACATGAATGTCTCAGTCAGGGTGAGGGCTTTGACTGCTTAAATAACCATGCACTGGAATAACCTGGGGGATAATTGGTGTTGAAAAACTTGGGAGTCAAAAAGGCAGCAGGACTGGTGAGGCTGTAGTGTCCACAGTGTGCAAAATGTTTGACCAGAACTATATACCTTTCTTGATTTGATACACTTACCAAGTTGATGTAAACCAAAATCTTGCTAATTATTTAAACCTAGAAACCAACTTAGTTTTCTTTGAGGAAACCACAGTAGAGACTGCTTACTTTGGGGTTTCATTGTTCTGCCCTGTTGGTAAAGCTGGAGAGACTCCAGGTCTCCAAAGGAAAAGTGGAGGAACACCGGCCAGAGCTGGATGAAGTAAAGGATGGGGTGCCAGTAGTCCTGAAGCCTGCTCCAGCTCTGTGGGCAGCTGCTGTGTTGGCAAACATGGACTTTTCTCCCTGGAGTTTCTCCTGTGGGAATGAGGGCGCTTGCCATGGGGCTTGTGGGGTCTTTTTGGAGCCTTCTCAGTACGGTGAGAAGCACTTCTGAGGACAGGGCGGCCGAGCCTGAGCTGGCTGTAGCACAGAGCGGGGAGAAAGAAGCCCGTGCGAGGAGGCGGTGGTGGAAGCGGGGCTCCGCGGGGCTCCCCGGGGCTCCCCGGGCTGGCGCAGCGGGCGGGAGCCCATCCCCGGGGAAAACACTACAGCTCGGAGCGGAGCGAGAGTACCAGGCGCCGCG
>WAAG01047163.1:1071-11614 GCA_013390105.1 Tichodroma muraria
ATGACTCTATGACACAAATAGGCTCACTATGTAGAAAAATAAAGCTAAAAACATTTGCATCAGTAGTCAGAAAAACTCTCTGAAATTTGTTAAACTTTTCTTTGAGCAGCAGTAATGCCTTCATAATTTGCAGGGCAGCCATGGAAAAGGTAACCATGTTTTAAATCTTTAAAAACTTTTGTTTGCCCATACTTTCTGAAAAACTAAGGGCCAGATTTCCATTTTCAATTAATAGAACTTGTACCATCTCCATAACTTAAATCTGCTTCCTGAATAGAGGATCTTGTACACCATTCTCACAGAATGACTGACGAAACTCAAACCCATTATAAGCTGTAGGTGAATGGATTTACACATTAAGTATTCCAAGACCACTCATGGCTGCAAAGGCTTAGAGAATTTTTCTTGTGCATCAAGATGTGTCCCAAGGTGCAAACTAAAAGCAGAGTTGAAACTGCAGCACTCACCTCACTGAATTTGTATGGACAGAGTTAAGTAAACACAGTTTTTAGAGACTGCATTGTGTTCTCAGTGCTGTTCTGAAAGGCCACAGCTCCCCCACAGACCTTGGCATACCTGCCAGACCCTTGTGGATATCTAACATACCCAAAAGCATTTAAACAAGACACTAGAAATGGCTAGGAAAAAAGCTTTCTCTCTGTATTGTTTCATTTTGGAGACAAAGGCAGCTGAGTTTATTCATCTAGATGGCAGCTTTTAGGAACAATACAAAACCCAATAGAAATATCAGAAAAACATCCCAAAGTCCTGCAGTGACTTCATATATGAGCCGACAGTAAGTCCCAGCTCATACTGGTTTTCCAATATGGCATTACATATCCTTTATTGTTCAGAGGCAATGCATGTTTTCTAGGTAATAGAACCTAAATATGGCCACTTTGCTTCTCTTCCCTCAAAAAGCTCCTATGTGATGCAGACTACCCTTCATATATCTATGCAACAGTTTCATTTTTCCCCCAAATAAAATCTTTATTTGGCTGTTCAGTGTCAAGAGAGGTGCGAAAGAAGATAAAAACTGCTGTTGAACAAAATACAGTAGTTTATGGTCTAACACAGAGTTATGCTAGAAAGAGCCAGAGGTCTTGCAAACCTGCTTGTTTGCATGGGGCTTGGCACAGGAAAGACTGAGATTTGGCCTATGAGCACTGGAAAAGTAATTGCTCCATTATCTCTACTCTAGCTTTTTGCCTTCATGAGCACTCACATCTCTTACTTATTATCTGTTTTGTAATTAGCTGTTCCCATAATAGAGTGTCCTGTGATGAAATCTCCATTATTACTCTTGTTTTTCGATAGACTTAAGCTTTTTTTTTCTGCTGAGTTGCCTTTCTTACTAGTTTACTTTCTTTTGCATCATGTTTGATGGTCAATTACCATTTTTGCTTTGATCTTAATTGGAACACATTTGGAGACATGTGTCATTAAGGCTGCAAGAAATAAGAACTGAATTTCAATTTTCCTCTACCATTGCATATGTTTGATTTAAAAGGTCATACCTATTAGCAACATCTAGACAAAATACATACAATGCATTTTTTAAAATGAGTCATGTAAATAATTTGGATCAAACAATAAAAATCTTTGCTCCATTTATTAAAAACAATTTACTAAACAAACAACTAGTGGTTTTTCTCTTTTTTTATTTTTCCTTCTTTTTAGGAAAAATAACCATGCCAACTCTCATAGGACTATCACAAATCCAATATATAGTCTCTAATTGAAGCTAGAATTTTAATGATTTCTTCCTTCCCGAGCTTTCTTTGGGAACAGCAGATTACTGGCTCAGTCCATGTGTCACAGGAATTTTGTTAGTTAGTTTCACCTTTGCCTTAAATGCAAGTGCAGAAAATGGGGAAAATTTGCAGTCCTGGTGTGGGAGTGCAAGATCTGTTCTTAGTTATCAATAATACCAAAGAAGAAAATAAAGCAGCCTTTTCAGTCTTGCTTTATCTTCTGTAAAAATGAGCTGGTTTAGAAACAGTAGTGAGATCATTCACCTTTTGCATGCTAAGAATGCTGAAAAGAAGCTTGCCTGATACAGGGACAAACTTTCCCTGTCACATTCTCAGCAAGGACTGCTGTTTAATAGTTGTGAGTAGCTTCATTGATGTGGCTTAGAAGACATTGGCATTTCAAAGCTCTGAACAGTAAGGTTCCATAAATTGTTATGAACTCGACTGTTAAAAGAATATTTGAATATACCTCAATGTTCTTGCAAAACACTAAAACCACCAATAAACACAGCATGGATATAAATACAGATAAAGCTATAACCTTTACTAATTGCAGTGCTTTTGAATATGTTTGAATTTTTAATGAGACAACTCAGTATTTTCTGATAGAGCCATGGGAGCTTTCATTCTACCTTCTGTGAAGTTGTTAGGACCCCTAAATGAGATACACCCTCACCATATGTTTCTCCCTCTTTCCTCTCTCTGCCCAAGGACTTAATATCAATTCTGTAATAACTGTGATTTTGTTATATAAAGGCTTCACTCTAATGGAATCAAGCTCTTAATAATATTAAGAATATTAAAATGTTTTATTTGTCTTGCACCCAAATTAAGTTTATCTTCCTTCCTTCTCCCAGTTCCAGTTGCTTTGTCAACAGGGAGTGCTACAGCTTCTCTCTTCTCTGTTTCTGAAGAACTTCAGAATGTCCACTGCTACAAAACAACCGACTATCACTGTTGTACCTCAGTTATGACAGAAAACAGATGGAAATGGAGACATTTTTAAAATGCATATTTGCAGGTATTAATATATTACAACCAAGCACAAGCAACTGTACCAGACATTAAGGTTAAGTCCTACACGTAACACACTGCAGTATATGCAAGTGGCAGCATGGCCATTTCAGCTTTAAATGAAATTCATGAGGTATGATACTGACTTGTATACACAGGTTAGTGGCAGAACACTGCTGAAAACCAACAGAAACAGAGAACTAGACTTTTATAAGTGGATTGTCAAGTTTGATTAATTAGAACATGTTCACAAACACATATACTACTTCTGGCACAGACAACTAATACAAATGGCAAAAGCATATTACACAGACCTAGATGCTGTATTTTTTTTCTCTGTTTAACCTTAGTTACAGCACAGGCTCAGTGGGGCTCAGTAACTTCTAGGATTTCTGTGGGTTTACACAGAAATCTCTTTCTCTAACCAGATTAATAATACAATATGGTATGAATTTTCTTCTCTTAATCAAATCTTCAGCTTCTCCAAATCAAGGTCGAAAGAATTATAATATAAAAGTACAGGGACTCTGAAATTCATTATTTTGTACCGTATCAGGACTACTGGTAAAACTCAGTAATTTTAGAAAACAGAAAGTCAATTTTCAACTCCACAAGGACAAGAAACTTGGCTGAAATAGGATGAAAATACTTAAGCTATCATATTTAGTAATTAGAACATTATTAGATGTTGACAAGGATGTTATTCCATATCTGAAAGTCTTACAGGTTCATTCAGTTTTCTCTTGAATTACATATAGGTGAACTGCTAGTACCCTCAAGCTGTTAGTCTGAACATTTGGGAAGTCAAAGGTAATAATTTCAGTGGCAAAAATTCCAATGAAATACTAGAATTTATAAAAAGACCATGATCTACACTACATGGGAGGAAATCTACTCTCAGGAGAACACAATAGAGAGGAATGCATTCATTTTGTTAGGGTTACACCAGCAGCATCAGAAGATATAATTCTCCAGTGCTCTCTATCCACTTTATGAAAATTTGATTTTCTAAAGAAGAGTTGGTGCCCACAAGAGAAGTAAAATTTCATTCATGTATCAGACTTGTAGAGTTAATTTTCACAACCTTAACTAGAGACATTTGAAGAAAAATCTAGATATATATAACTGCCCAAGAATCATTTTTCTTAAAAGCATTTGATGTCTTCCATTTTTCTGTGCAAGCCAACGGAGTGAGTTAAAACATTTTTTCTAACTAGACAAATCTGTACTTTAAAAAACCCAAACAAAGAAAACCACTGCTCCTCCCAAGAAAAATACAAGAAACTATGAGTATATAGTAATACTTTAATTAAATTTCTGATGACTTTTCATATTTATATACAACTAGTATGAAAGATTTTAAAATATAAGAGTACTCAGGCTATTAAAAAGTTTGCCACACATAAAAATGAGTAACCGTTATTCAGCTCTCAGAAGGGTTAAAATGTGGAAAAAGAAAAAATTTGCTTTTTCTTTTTAATAAACATGAGGAAGTGAAGGAGAACAAAAAAGGAAAGATCAAAACTTTCTGGTCATAATCTTCCTTAGTTTCCTTGTCAAAATAAACAAATAAAAATAGTCAAGGAAATAAAACCAAAAGCAAGATAAGTGTATCTAAGCCAGTTTCTACATATAGAATAAATTTCTAGCCTAATCTGAAGGCTATCTTTTGTATGAATGCACCTGAATTTCCAAATCATGCTCTGAATTCCTTATTTCCACATTCTGCACAGTAGAGGTCTGCTGTACATCTCCTGAACAACTGGTACATGTTCTTGATATATATTCCTAGTAATAGTGCATGCCCTTCAAGTCAGATTTTGTGATGGAACAGTCAAATCACTGCAATATACTATGGCATCTTCAGATTGCTTTCCAGGTAAATGACAGCATTCATAATACAGCATTTATTGTTTTCCATTGAGACTATCAGAAGCAAGAAAATCTGTGAAAATACTCAAAACCAAAACAGGTGTTCCCATATAATTTTTGCCATTAACATCATGTATGTATTTTCTTAACTAAGTAATTCTGTAATCTGTAATTAGTGCACACAAAGCTGTTCATTAAAATACCCTGAATATATCCACACAATTAGAAAACATGGTTTAACTAACCATTATGTTGGCTTACTGTGAATCTGTTAAAGGCTACATTTGCAGCAGTTTAACACTAAATAAACAGATGGTGTGAGACAGAGGTAGCGGTTTCACATGAAACTAAATCTACTTTTATTTATACCCATATAAATCTGGGCAAAATCAGTACAAGAATTTGATCTTGGAAGGTGTTGAATAAAGCTGTAAAGAAGTAAACAGCCCCAGACATCCTGTACCAAAAATATTATCATAGAATAGAATCATAGGATCATTTAGATTAGACCTAAATGACCTCCAAGGTCATCAAGTCCAACCTCTGACCAATCACCACCTTGTCAATTAAACTACAACACTAAGTGCCATGTCCAGTCTTTCCTTGAACACCTCCTGGGATGGCAATCCTGGTACTTCCCTGGACAGCCCATTCCAATGCTTAATTACCCTTTCAGTGAAGAAATTCTTCCTGAACCTTCCCTGGTTCAGTTTGAGGCCACACCTTCTGTGGTGTTCTCTTTGGCCACACCCTCTATTGCTGCCTGCTTGGAAGAAGAGGACAACCCCCATCTTGGTACAATCTCCTTTCAGGAAGTTGTAGATGGCGATAAGGTCACCCCTGAGCTCCTCCTCTACAAGCTAAGCATCCCCAGCTCCCTTAGCCACTCCTGATATGACTTACACTCCAGAACCTTCACCTGATGAACCTGATGAGGGCTCTGTTGCCCTCATCTGCACACGCTACAGCCCCTCAATTTCTTTCTTGTAGTGAGTGGCCCAGAACTGCACACAGGATCTGAGCTGTGGACTCACCAGTGCTGAGTACAGGGGGACAATCACTGCCCTGGGCCTGCTGGCCACAGTCTTGCTGATAAAGGCCAGGATGCCATTGGCCTTCTTGCCCACCTGGGCACACCTGGCTCATGTTCAAATTCTGTCAACCCCAGGTTCTTTCTGATGGGCGGCCTCCCAGCCACTCTGCCCACAGCCTGTAGGGATGAATGGGGTTGCTGTGACCAAAGTGCAGGACCCTTCACTTTGTCTTATTGATGTAACACTGACCTTGGCCCACTGAACCAGACTGTCCTGATCCCTCTGCAGAGCCTTCTGAACTTCCAACAGATCAGCAATGCCACCCAACTTGGTGTCATGTGCAAACTGATTGAGGGTGCCCTTGGGCCCATCACGCAGATCATTGACAAAGATATTAAAACAGGACTGGACCCAATATTGAGTCCTGGGGAACCCCACCAGTGATTGGCCATCACATGGATGTGACTCCATTCACCACCACTCTCTGGGCTCAGCCAGCCAGTCAGTTCTTAACCCAGTAAAGGGTGCATCTGTCTTAGTCATGGATTACCAGCTTTTCCAGGAGTATGCTCTTGGAGATAGTATCAAAGGCTTCGATGAAGTACAGGTAGACAATATCCACACCCTTCCCATCATCCACCAGGTGGGTCACCTGGTCATAAAAGGAAATCAGGTTGGTCAAACAGGACCTGTCTATCCTAAACCCACATGTCTGGGCCTGATCCCCTGGTTGTCCTGTATGTGTCATGTGATTGCACTCAAGATAATCTGTTCCATAACCTTGCCTTGTGCCGAGGACAGGCTGACAAGTTCCCTGAATCCTCCTTCCAACCGATCCTGAGAATGGGCATCACACTGGTCAGCCTCCAGTCATCTGCGACCTTCCCAGTTAGCCAGAATTGATGAAAAATGATGGAGAGTGTCTCCGTGAGCTCTTCTGGCAGTTCCTCGGTACCCTCAGGTGGATCTCATCTGGCCTCATAGACTTGTGAGTGTCTCAGTGGCACAAAAGGGCATTAACTACTCCCTCCTACAGTGTTCTCAGAGGACCTCAGTTTTTTATGAATCTTGCCAGCAGGGCTTACCTTTTCTCTTGAGTGGAAGAGATGCTGCTAGTCTCTTGAAGGATGTCTACAGAAAGGTTGACTTGCTGAATTTTTAATTACTTACTTAAATATCTAAATGAATATCGAAGTCTGCTGGAAATCTGGTTCCTTTTGCAAGACGTACTCAAGAGACTAGTATTTCTAACCATGCACTGAAAATTATTTTACATCTTCCTGCACAGAGGTAATTCTGATATTGCAGTAGTCATTTAAATTGTTATTATACTGGATTTTATTCAGTAGAACATAAATTAAAACTAACAAAAATGACAAACTAAATTTTGACCATTAATTAAAAAAATAAGAACAAACATGAGTGTTTGTTCATGAGCTCATGAATAATGCATTTTATTCAACTATCTTCCCTAAAGGGGAAAAGTCCTGCTGTCTCAACATACCAGGAAAATTGCCTCTTAATGATTGTTCTGGAATCCTAAGTATCATTATATTGAACTGCTGGAGGAAAAATGTGTTTATATTTAATTTATAAATCAATAGGTGCTTTTAATTGAGGCTATCACTTGAACGAGATTTGTTCAAGAACACCACACAATTTGTTACTTTAAATTATTTTAGCAGTAAGCTTTTAAAAGTTAGCCCCCACATTTCTATGACAAAGGTCACAATAACATTTGCAATTTAAGCGTATTTCTTTTAAAAGCATCAAGAGAAATAGTCACACAGTTTCTGGATAAGGTAGCTATAAATTGTTTTCTAAAAATGATAAAATAATGCAGAGAATGCCAATAAAATTATAGAGAAAACTGTGTAGAAAATCAACCAATCTTTGTGATGGCAGCTTAATGGGTATATACCTCCTATTACTTAATTTTACTTAATATTACCTAATTTTAATTGCTAAAAATTAAGCAATTTTATTCTGCTAACAAGCTGATTTTAAAGTATCAATTTTGTTTAATAAAGAAACAAATGTAGAAAGCAGATGTATAAACAATGTTCCCTTCACCTTACTTGCAGCTGAAGGCATATAAGGCTGGTCACTTTGAAAGTATTTGTTTGAGAAAGTGAAGGACTATTAATGCTGTAGGAAGACTAAAATGCATTAAGACAAGTGACAGAAATGCCTTCTAAAGTTAAGAATGTTTGCTTTCCCCTCTCCCTTGTTGTTCATTACCTTTAAACGGAGCCACACACTGGCAGAAATAATTACCAGGTTGGTCAATGCAGGTGGCTCCATTCTTGCAGGGAAATGAAGCACACTCATCTATATCTGTTTCACATCTTGCACCTTTGAAAAGATGAAAGTTTTGAACACTTACTGAAAAATCAGGTCCCAGTTTCTTGAGGTCCCAACTCACTTGCACCACAAAAATCCCAAGCAACTTGTGAAGATAAGCTAACATACATCAGCCAAATAAACAGCCACACTACTATTATCAGCATCCGTTTTGTTCTTATAACCACAAATACATATAAACTTATTTCTGAGTTGCTAAATGGTAACTTGTCTTCCTGATCTGTGCAAGCTTTGAAGGCTTTTTTAAATGCAGATCAATTTATCTTGTGCTATGTAATTTACAGATGCAGTCAGTGTTCCAGGGCAGGTAAAAAGAAATTACAATAAAACACAAGCAAATAAGTCAGTAATGTCTTAATGGATGCTTTCTGGACTACCTGGCTGTGGAAAACAAGGTTTACTATGAAAACAACTCACCAGTAAAACCAGGTAGACAGACACATTTATAGCCACCAATAAGGTCTGCACATGATGCATTATGAAGACATGGAGAAGACTGACATTCATCTATATTTGCTTCACAAGTAGTACCTATGAATATAGAATCAAGGAAAGAGGAAAGAAGTTATTCCATGGAACCTTTAGGTAAAGACCAGCATTTATTTTAACCGAATATAACTTGCATATCAGAATCTGACACCCTTTTTGTATTCAAATCTGGGTGTTTATGATGGATGCTCATCTTCTGAATGTTTAAGTTGTTCACTAATTTTCAAAAATATTAGAAGTACAGGCATCAAATAGTTTACTAAGGCTTAAAGCAGAAAATTTTCTTGCTATCTAAATATAGAAGAACAGAAACCAAATTACATTAAGTATAATTGACTACATTTCAGCGGCATGAGAGGAAATATTTATGTTCATGGCAAAGGCAAAAAGATGTACTAAAAAAAATGTGAAAAAGAAATCTGTTCTAGACAAGAAGAAAACTTATTTCAATCTAGACTATAAAAAACCCACATAACTACTCAAAGTATAAAAATACTTTATTGCTTATATTTTTCAGTGAACCAAATTCTTTATCATTTGAAGAAAAAATGAAAAACTGGATCAACTGCATGTTTTGGGAACCTAAAACATTTAAAGAAATAAAAATGCAAGCAACATTTTTTCTGAATATATGAGTGGTAGAAATGTACTATTTTGCACTGGGACATTTGATTTACGGATTGATTTCTATTTTAATGATTAAATATCCATGATGTTTAAAATTAAAAGGAAAATGGATACACTTTAAATTCCTGATATAAGCTGAAAGCATAGCTGCAGCTATTAATGCATCCACTTATCAAAGTGATTAAATTTTTCATATAAATTGTACAAATATGCAAAAACTAAAACCTTTACCACACAGTTGGATTTTTTTTCTCAATTTGATGATATTAAAGCTTCGAAATAAAGCTTTATAATAAAGCTTGCAGAAAACAGTAGCTCCTATTTGCAGAATTTCACTGAACCCCACAGATCCATTTTCAACAGCCAAGACACCAGTCAGCAGGAAAAACCTAGTTCCATGCTATCATGAAAACAAAATAGTTAGTCAAGATACACTTCTTCTAACTGACATGTTTATGACTTCAGACGTCACCCATATATGAATACATACTTCTCATCTGATATGCTAAAAAAATGGTGTAGAACTCTGAGTAGGTTTACAAAGTTATTGTTCTGTGGATTTTTTTATACCTTTGAATCCATCCTGACAGATGCAACTGAAGGCATTCAGATGATCAACACAAGTAGCTCCATTGTGACAAGGGTCACTAAGACACTCATCCACTTCAATCTCACAGTTATGACCTGGAAACAAGTGTGAAGGATTAATTTCATTAGGAACATACCACTGGTGAATGATGAGTGCAGGCAGCAACTACAAAATGAAATAACTGGGTTTAGGTACAGGGAGCTTTTACCAATGAGCCATAAATTGTATTTGGGGAATTCATTTCTTGTTGAATAAAGGAAAAAGCAGAATATAATGTTCAACAAAGATTTTATAGAGTTCTTTACAGATGTACTCAAAAACTTGCATATTTTCATATTTTAAGAGCAAGAAAGTCTTTAGTTTTCCTAAAACATTACAAGTGTAAATATGGTTTCCAAGAAAAAAAATTTAAAATAATATAATCTTTCTCTATCATATTATTTTTTTCATTAATTTATTAATTTATGGGTTTTTTTTAAAGATCTCTATGGGAAATATTGGGAAATATTTTAATTACAGATNATAATAATAATAATAAAATAAACCAACCACAGAAACAGGAGAAAGCAATTCATTACATAAAAGAAACAAATACTACAGCTCCTAAATTACAGCTTACTTCATCTGTATCAATGCCTAGGTAAGGATGTAGAACAGCAAGTTAAGAGGTATGCAGTCTTCTCAAGATTTCAATTCCTCTGGTTATCTGTGTCCTCCCTGACTATTGAGGGAGATTCCAGTGTCATCTTCTTGCTGCCTTTGGAGCCCTGTCAAAGTCCCTGGATTTAGACAGGATGGAT
>WAAG01047169.1:7559-19638 GCA_013390105.1 Tichodroma muraria
TGCAGGCTGGCCCCGGGCGCGGAGCTGCCGGCGCGGCCTGCGCGGGCAGGGGTGCCCAGCGCTGGGCTATGCCGCGCTCCGGGGGCGGCGGGCACCTCCCATGCACAGCGCCGTCGTGTGCTAGGCCGACTGGAGGTTTTTAGAAAACAGAATCACACAGAATCCCAGAATCGTTAGGCTTGGAAAGGGCCTCTGGAGATCATCTGCTCCACACCTCCTGCCAAGCAGGGTCGCCTAGAGTAGGTGACACAGGAACATGTCCAGATGGATTTTGAATGTCTTCAGAGAGGGAGGCTGTACGACCAGCCTGGGCAGCCTGTTCCAGTGCTCTGCCACCCTCATTGTGAAGTTCTTTCTCGTATTGAGGTGAAACTTCCTGCATTTTATTTTGTGGCCATTGCTCCTCATCCAGTCACTAAGCACCACAGAAAAGAGCCTGGCACCGTCCTCTTGACACCCTCCTTTGAGTTATTTATATGTATTGATGGGATTGCTTCTCACTTTTCAGACTAAATAGGCCCGGCTCCCACAGTCTCTCCTCATAAGAGAGATGCTCTGTCTTTGTGGCCTCTGCTGGACCCACTCCAGTAGCTCCCTGTCTTTCTTGTAATGAGGAGCCCAGAACTGGACACAGCCCAGAACAGGAATTAGCAAGACCTGCGTTTCCCAGAGTTTTCAAAAGGAGGTCAGTTCTTTTATCGGTGCACAACTCAGAGGCCAAAGTCTGAGCAGCGATGCATGCCCTGCCTTCAGGAAGCCTCCAGAGGCAGTTCTGCTGAGGCATGATCTGACTCAGTGTTGGTGAAAACAAGAGGATGTCTCCAGCTGGGCTGGCACAGAGATCTGATGCAGAAGGTATGAGTGGTGGCTGAGCACACC
Organism: Tichodroma muraria; assembly: GCA_013390105.1. NCBI lineage: Eukaryota > Metazoa > Chordata > Aves > Passeriformes > Sittidae > Tichodroma > Tichodroma muraria. The sequence continues at coordinate 8,439 of WAAG01047169.1, forward strand.
AGGGTTGCTGACACAGGCCACACAGTCATGCAAGATACCCAAATTATACACTCAGTAATTGAGTCAAAAATGCGAAAGTCTCTATTATCGCTCGTATGTCCAGCTTCCTTGATGCTTTAGTTTTGTTAATGTGAAACATCCCTGAGAAACAGAAGATCAGTCATTGAGCCCTGGAAGGTATTTCTTCTCCAAACTCGGACATCATTATTTTATTCCAGTCTGAATAAGTGAAGTATTTATCAACACAGAGAGAAAGCAAAGCAAGAACCTGGTTAGATTTGCAGAACTTCCCAGAGCCTAGAAGTCATTGAAATGATCGTTATGGGTTCCTTCCAACTCAATATTCTGTGATTCTCTGAAAGTCAATACCATTTACAGGAATAAGAGCTTTACAAGATTCTACATCAAACTGGGAAAAGAAGCAATATTTACATGATTTGTTTTACTCTAGGTAGTCATAAAACTCGCAAGTCTGAATTGCTTTCCCTTCCTTTCCTTTTCTTTTTCCCATATTCCCTTGATGACATGGACACTTAATTTTCTGACTATGGTTCTTGCATTGCACTTGAGAGGTTATCATCTGTTGCAGATGGTGGAAAATCCCCACTAAATCTTAAATACTGTGTCCTAGATCAAAATAGGGAAAAAGGTTGTAGAGAGGTTTTCTGCTTTCAAAAGCTGATGAGTTTTCACAGGAGTACTGGGAGAAAATAGCTAGTCTTGCATGATACATACACAAAAAGGGTTTTTGGCAAGCCCTCAGTGGTAGCAGGTATAAAGCAGAGGAAGCTATGATTGGAAAGATTCTTGTGTCATCATGTCTGTCTTTTCTTTCCCTCGTAATGTCAGCCAGGATAGATCTGGCCATATAACTATGAGCTTGCTGCAGTGCCTTTCAAATACTTGTGTTAACTGGGAAAATTAAATCCTAGACAGCAGCATGAAATGACAGAATAATCTCAGACTGTTGTTCTGAAGCACCAAACCAATGACTTATAGTTTGTGTGTTTGTTTTTGCTGGGGCTTCTGGCCTGCTCTGTTCACTGGGCTGTAAATATCTGTTCACTTTCTAGTGAAACTGCACATGTGCACTGTCTGGTTACACTTTATACTGGAATGACCAGACGAAAGATTTCCAAGACTAGTATTAAATGAAATAGGATATTCTTGGGTAGCTTTTATTTTGTAGTCATGAAACCTCCAGAGATTTTACATCTGGGAAGGATCATATCACAGCATCTGGTGCTTGGCTGTGAATTAGAATTTGGTGCTGAAAAATGACCAGGTACAGTGTGAAAAAAAAAAATTTACATGGATAATAGTTGGAGTGACAAAGATGTGAACTCTGTAAATAACTGTATTAGTAGAAGTCATTGATCATTAGCCAGTCCTCATCTGCCCATCATTACACCTTGCAGAGAGCTTCTGTCCTCTATCTAAGCATTTCTTCATGCGCACCACTGCAACCAAAGGAATCAAGCTATGAGAAACAAGGTGCATGAGCTTTACAATTCTTATATCTTAAATGGGTTAAAAAGCATCTGTGTGAGACTTCATGGGGATAACCTCCGGCTAAAGGCTGGAGGCAAGCAGCTGGAGGCAGCACCTTCCACTATTATGGCTGGGTCTCCCCACAGCCTTGGCATCAGGACAACCTGTGTGTCCTTCAGAGAGCTGTTGTTAGTTATATGAAAATATCAGTACAACCATAGCTAAAATTTGTTTCTTAATTAACTCTAACTTTTCTATAAATATGTCATGTTCTTTCAGAAAGTCAGGACTGACTGCAATGAAACATACTTTAAATCAGCTGCTGAATCCTATCTGCTATTCCAGTGGATCTGGAAGGTGAACTTAAATTTTCCTAGATCTGGATTTCTCACCTCTGTCTGGTACCCTTTTATGGCAACAGAACATGGGAAGTTCTGCCTTGTAATTTATTAGTGACTAAAGTTGGAGTCGTAACTACAGTGCAGCTCCACCACCATGCTGAGGAAATTATCTAGGACGAAGGGAGAGGGATCTGCATATTTCTTCTCCCAGACAGACTGGGCCATCACTAATGGTCTAGTGTGCAATTGGGTCAGACAAATTTTAGGCCCATAATATACACAGAAATGTGCTCTGTGGTCACTCCAACCCAGTGCCAGCACCTCAGTGCTCTGGTATCTTTCCACTTCCTGTCTTCAGCATTAAATCCATATAACTTATTTATCTTTCAGATATTAGTGTCTTTATGGATATGGCAGAAAACAAACAAACTCCAAGGGCAGAAAAATTGATAAAGACTGTTTCTGTAGATTTGTGTCTCCCTACTGTTTGTCTTTAATTAAATAGCAGAGGACTGCAGTGTGAGCATGCCTTTTATTAGATGTCAGAGAATAAAGAGAGAGGCATTATAAATATCCCAATTGGGGGAAGGTGGTAATGTCCACTTGGCTTTCTAGATTCATTGGACATGAGAGAGGAGGGTGTTCTGGTAGAATGAGCCAATGTGTGTCATTCATAATGCCTTCCACACTATTTTTTGAACATACATAATTTACGTGCTCCTTTTGAAGGTCAAGTAAGGTGGCCTGTCCACATAGATAAGGCAGGTTGATTTTGTCAGTAAGTAGTAAGATGATGCATCATGATTCTCAAGACCCTTTGAGTCCCTACCTACTATTCCCCAGTCTCCCGTGCTTTCGAAAAGAATCCATTTCCCTCAGTCACGACAACCCTCAAATTGTAATTTATTTAAAGTCAAATCGATTCTATACAATAGTTAATGTATGACTCATGAATAAATGTACAGTATTTACATATGTGAGAAAAGCTCTTCTGGAGGGGCGTTGAGTCACCTATTCCTGTTGGGTTTTTGAGAGCCCAAAGTTGGATAATTGCCCCCACACCACTTCCCATGTGCTCTGATGGGAATCTGACCAACTTGGTATTTTTGGCATGTATCACCTCCTAGCCTTGCTCCTTGTTACTTCCTCATGTTCTCAGCCACTCCATCAGCAAGTGATGATAATTTGCTTTCATACCTGTTGTATGTACCACCAGTGCCTGATCCACCCTTAAAAAATGCTTGTAGAGCTTGTTTTGGTGGTCTCAGAGAAGTTGTTACTAATTTTGTATTTTCCACTGGTGGCAATTCCACAGTTGTGGACAATTGAAAACCTGTCACAATTAAAAATATCTTTATTCTGCTGGTTACTAGGTCTTGAAAAGGTGAGCAAAAAATTCCCATTCTGAGACTGGGATCTCACCAAAAAATCACTTCTGGAATCACCTTGGCTCCTTCTGAATGCCAATTTGTTACTGGGCTAGGCTCACAGTTTGTTGGCTAGGCTCTTCTTAGCTGGCTCTGTTCCCTCTGGCAATTTACCAAGCAGTTACACCTGCATGAAGAGGGGGCAGGAATATATGGTGCAGGCATGAATTGCTTAAGTCAATTGAAGTACCACATCATAAATGTGTAATCATAGCTTTACTTTAGCTTCTCTTTCTGTTGATGAAGTAACTTGCTCAAGATAAAGCACATACGTAATTTAAAAACTTGACACATTTTCTGCCCCGGCTTTGCAATTCCAGAACCTCTGGAAACCTCTCCTGTTTTTCTTCGTTCTCCTTTCTTTCTGAATTGTTCTCTACAGAAAACTCTCACATCAGATTCTCCTGGTAGAAAGCCAGGTATTCCTCTCTCAGAATCCACGCAGTGTTAATGGCTTTTGATGGATCTTCCATTGCTTTGCAGCAGTTTATCAACAAGATGCTCAGTGCCTCATGGAATGACGTATAGCATTGCTTCTCAAATCAAGAGGCATTCATAACTTGACATGAACATGTATCCTTCAGTTTTTCACTGAAATACTGTTTGAAATAGATCCCAAAACAGAGGCAAGAAAAATAACAGTTTTCATTAGCTTTGAAAGCATAATTAGATTTTTCCACTTTTATATAGGATTGCCAAATTTCATAATGACTGGTTCTTCCAGGTGCCAGCTTCTACTCTATACTCATGAACAGGGAAGTGAGACCACTACTATCCAATAAATCAACAAGGCTGTCCTTATTCAAGGATATCAATGAGCTTTTGGTCCCTTTTATTGACAGCATAGTTTTGCACACCTGAAGCAAGACTTACAGAGAAGGGATAACTTTCTTGTTTGTTTTTAATTGGCTTAACCTTTTCCCACATTGTTTTCCTTAGTCTGCTTCAGAAGAGCATTATGCAGATCTTCTAGCCTCCTAGGTAGAACCAGGAATGCAAGCCTGGACAGAAGCTGTTATGCAGTGCTCTCTTCATTAGAACATGAGACACGATACAGAGCAGTCCCAGTTGCTAGGTTTTGTTTCACATGGCATCATGGAGTTAACAAAACCATCTGCTGCATTGCCCCAATATTTTATTCCTCAGCATAAAATGTTTTCTGAGATTAATTGCTTTGGTCATGTGTCTGACCATCCTACCTCAAGACACCATTGATTAGATAATATAAAAGCCTATTTCCCCCTGTAGATGAGTCAGTTCTCCCACTCTGAATTGTTATTTGCATCCTCTATTATTGTGCTGCAGCAGTACATGTCTGCAACAGCCCAAACTATGCACTTTTGTAAGTCTTTTCCCATGACCTGATTATCAAAACTGGTGAGGCAGCCATGTGGGGGTGCAGCTGAAGGCCTTCCAAGGTACTGAACTTAGATCCATGTGCACTGAGATGAAACTCTATTGTTCTCCATGTAAACATCAGAACTAAAGAAAATAAACCTTCCAATTCATTTAGCACTGTTAAAGCTGGTGATTCTTACTCTCAAATATAGCAGTGAGCTAGTTTTTAAAATGTTAAAGGAGAATTTGGCAGCAGGATTCCATTTGATTGAGTGGCCTAAAGACTCTTTACCCCTACAGGGACTACATCTGTACATTAGGTCTTGTTCTCTAGATAAAGGTAGCAAAAATCTCCTTTAGAGTTTTGTCTGTGGACTGGAGAAAATCTCCTTCAAGTCACTATAGTGACTGGAATTTCTATTCTCTAATAAAAAAATCAAACAGCTCTAGCACCTCTGTGTGCTATTCAAAGCTCTAAGAGTTCAGTGGGCTGCTTCATACAGATACATTCTTATCTGCAATTTGGGTTCACTGGTCGTTATAAACTTTTGAAAATATGTTTAGAAGGGTTAAACAAGACATTCACAAAGTGCATTCCTGCTAGTCTTAACTGTAGCCTGTTGTCTGCATTTAAAGCTTTTTTATTCATTTCATTCCAGAAAAAAAAATAAAGTCATAAAAGCCTAGGCAAACATTAGGCATTTCATGTCATTCTTCCACCAGAGCTTAGATTTCTCTTCCAGTAGGACAGTCGTAGTTAAAAATGACTGTATTGTAAGCAGCCCTTTTGAGTTAATGGCAAACATTTAGAAGAGAGTGAATATCTTGGTTCATTCAAAATAGTTAGCTGTGTCCCATTCATGAATTTCCCTTGAAATACAGAAATAAATATTGAGATGAACTTTAGCAAACATGTTTTCCTTTCCTATAGTCTTTTCTAAGTCACATGCATTTTTCCATACTTAATTAAAGCTTTGTATTTCACCTTAATCCTGTAAACCAGAATACTTTAAATTCATTCAGTTCAAACAATCCATTTCTTTTGTGTGACTTATTTTGATAAAAACTCTAACTTCATTTTCCACTCCAGAATAGACCATTTATTACTGTAGTGCATGTAGGACAGAACTCAAAGGTGTTTTTCTCATGAAAAGAAAGTGTTTAGTATCTTGTGAAAACAAATTTAAATATCCTGCCCTTGGGCTGTCCAAAGATACATAATTAAAATGTTTCTCATATGCTAAAATCATGTGAGCATAGTGAATTCTCTTAAATGTAATTACCATTAATGTCATATCCTCTGAAAACACTAGTGGGAAAATTTCAATCCGAGTGAGTCAAAACCTCCTTGTAAAATTCATATTCTTTATGTTTACTCTTAGTGTGGGAAATTAATTTATGAAAATGGGGGTAAGTCTCCATTTTTGTTTTGAAGAATTATAGGGTAAATCAACTACAAAGTCTTTCTTTTAAGCTGCAAAATCTATCTTCTTGTCTCTAAACCTGCTTCACAAGGAGCAATTACTGAACTTACAGATCTGCTTCCCCTGCACAGATAATCAATGAAGACTACAGTTTGACCTACAGAGAAGGAAAGGTAACTCAAGGTAGCATTTTCCTACAGTTCTGCATGCCAGGTCCTCCTTGTGATGGATGTGCTTCTCACAAGCCGTTCTGTCTTTCAGTTGCAGAGCACAACGCCATGCCCGGCTTCTGTGCATTTGTTTTCTGCCTCCTACATTTTTTACACTGTTCCCTCTTTTCCCACCTGTCCTCTGCTCCTCTGCTCAGCTCTGGTGAGACCCCACTTGCAGTGCTGCATCCAGCTCGGGGGTCCCCAGCATAGGAAAGACAATGACCTGTTGTAGCAGAGGCCACCAAGATGACAAGAGGGATGGAGCACCTCGCCCGTGAGGAAGGGTAGAGAGAATTGAGTTTGTTCAGCCTGGAGAAGGCTTTAGTGACTTAATTGTGACTTTCTAGTACCTGAAGGAAGCCTACAGGAAAGATGGAGAGGGGCTTTTTACAAGGGTGTGTAGTGACAGGACAAGGGGTATGGATTCAAACTGAAAAATGTTAGGTTTAGAGATTAAGAAGAATTTTTTCTGTTTGAGGGTGGTGAGGCACTGGAGCAGGTTGCCCAGAGAAGCTGCGTCTGTCCCATCCCAGGAAGCGTTCAAAGCCAGGTTGGGTTGGGATCTAAGCAATCTGGTCTGGTGAAAAGTGTCTCTGCCCATGGCCAGGGGGTTGTAACCAGATGATCTTGAATCTCTTCCAACACCAGCCATTCTTTGATTCTGTGATAAAAATCATAAGCAATACTTACAACAACAAATAAATTACTGGTATTTGTGATGCCTATCACTGAAAAATGGTGTAACCAAGACAGTTGACAGAGCTAGTGACAGATTCTCACTTGTCACCTTTTGGAGCTTGATACAGTATTTAGCAAGTGGAATTCAACAGTCCATGTTGTGTAAATGTGAGAGGACAGGAGCTTGGCATTCTCTTCTGGAGCTCAGTCTTGTGGATGTAGGTCAATAAATTGTCAGATATAATGGCTGTTGTAATGAAACCTAGCAAACACAGGAGGGCTCTATGTGAACACATATTAAGAACTGTTTATGTTGGTGCCAGGCGGGAGTGCTATGGTCTGGTGTTACATAACCTTAAGTTAATTTGCAATGTACTTTAAAGTAGTAAAAGATTTTGTTATGAAATTATCATCTTGTTTTGGGTATGTATGGGTTTATATCTAAACATTGTCTCTGTGCTGGAGCATAAAAATATAAAAATAAATCCTGTAAACTCTAGCTGAAGGGGACTATTATGAAACAAATGAAATAAAAATCCTGATTTTGACATTTTTGCTAAATGTATCTGTTCTTTATGAAACAGATTTAGCTTTAGCTGTCACAGATATATTTCAGTATATCACAAACTGGCTTCTGACAGGACAAATGGTCTCTTTCCTTGATTTTACATTATAAATCCTAATTTTTCCATATTGCTACCATGGAAACAAATGGGGAGTAAAGACAGTAAACGGAACAAAAAGCCACTATTGCGTAATGTGGTTTGGTCATTCCTCCACAGAGACAAACAGGCTTTCACAGCAGGGCTTTGCTGCACCACAGTCGTGTCACTGCAAGTCCCTTGGGGCAGGGACTGGGCCTGCCTGTGCGAGTGTGCAGCTCATGGCAAACTGCTCGTGGCGAGGCCTCTGGCTCTTTTTGAGGAGTGGGGCTGTGCAGCCATTCAGCATCAGCTGTGTCACATGAGCCAAAGAGAATGTGTCTCACATCAGGCAGTGCCCTGAGAGAGGGTGGGTATCTCCTCGCTGCTCAGCATCCCTTGCCCACCACCCCTTTCACAGAACAATTCTGGGAAAACAAACAGAGGGACAATAAAATCTGACAATAATGTGGCAGCCTCTGCATGAAGAAGGACCTCTCCATTTCTCATAAGAACAGTGTGGGTGTTGATTACCAATGACAGTAATAACAAGGAAAGGGAAGCCGGAGGTGCCTTGTCTGTCTGTGGATGCTCACCTGTGAAGGAATGTTGCTTTCCTGGGGCCAGGGTGCTGCTCTGGACTTTACATAGGAGATGTCATGGGCTTGTTCCCTCCCCTCATCCATGACTCTCTACATACAAGGTAAGGAGTTTTGTTCCAACATTTATTACCATCAGAAAAAAAACACTGTATGTGAAGCATAAAGGCACTGAGTTGGATTTTTCCTGCTCAAATTTGAGCATCTCACTGGAGATCCCATGGTAAGAGTGTTTTTCTGTTAGGCAGTTCCTGAACATGGTTGCAGCTCAGCTGCCTAACAGGTGCACTCTCTCATTTGTTGTTCAACAGAGACTTCCAGTAGTGTAGATGTTAAAAATCTGATTATGTAAATCCAAGCTGCTAGGAATAATGAAGGTGTCTGGAAAAATCCATGAAAAGGACAAGTTCATTACCAAATCAGAAATCAAAGGTAAAGTTACTCCGGTAGGATGAAGAATTGTACAACACTCTTGGATTAATCCATTAGGACTTAATTATCTCAGTTCAGCTCTACACTAAAACTACACGTGAGTACCTCCGGTAAGCAATACCAGTTGTCGAGCCCATCACGTTCCCATTATAATGCTACTTGGCTTTAATGTTTAAATCTGTCATGTTAAGATCACCCCCAGCAGGCTGGTTGTTAAAGTTAGATTTTATTGTAAGTGGGAGTTTTGCTTTTTTGTTTTCCAGGACCTTTCTTTTGCCAACAAATATGAACCTACACTGACACAGAAAATGATGTATTAATTTATAAACCCTTTGGGAAGGAAAGTATATTACAAAGCAAATTTTTAACCCAGATAATAATTTCATAACCTATTTTTCCTTCTGAAAAAAAATTACTTTTTTTAGTAGACATTGTTAATTGCCACTAGTAATCTTAAGTATTTTCTTTTTCTTGTCCCTTCAGTGATAGAAGAAGAATCTATTTCTAACTATAGAAATTCTATATATTCTATAGAATTCTATGGTATAGAATATATTTCTAAAGGGATAGGTAACAGTTCTTCTAAGGATCAGTGGTACAAAGTACAGTTAATCAGCATGAAGAGATTAATTTCTTATGTTATAAACATGCTATTCTTGACAAGCGGGTTATCATTTCCTTACAGCAAGCAGTGTCATAAAAATAATTCAAGGTGCACTTACACGTGTACAGAGTAGCCAGGCAATGATGGATCTTCAATCACCGACCCAAGCTTTGAAATTGGAATTACTGAAAAGATTGTTGCTCATTGAGTGTGTGGATTTGTCTGATTACAAAAACAGGTCACAACCTGCAAACATCTGACCTAAATTTGGATGAAAATATCCTCCTACTTCAGCAAAGTTTGGATCAAGGTTCTGGGTTAAATCTTAATTCAGATTGCCATATGTTCTTTCATTAGGATTACCAGGAAAAATGTTGGCTTGATACCAGGTTTTCCCTCTCAGATGTTTGTTGCAAGGTCTGCTGAAGTATTCCAGATTGACTGCTGTACCTGCATAATGGAAAAGACGATATATTTTCTTCATGTGACTGCCCAGGAAGACAGGAAGAAAATGAGTGTTACTGCAGTACAGCTGTGAGTTTGCTAAGCAAATCTGGCCCACAGACACATTTATGTAGCAGATCCCCCAGTCGCTGCTTCCATTTAGATGAACCACAAATATATTGGCATTCTAATCTGTCCACAGCATATTAATCTCAGTTTGGAGAAAAAAATAAATAAATAAATAAATAAAGACAAACAGTGAAAACAGTGTAGGAATGATTGCATTCTCCCATTCCATCATTTGATGCTTGCTCTGTTCCTTCAGAGAGGAAGATGAAGGGAAGTAGTAACATATTTGTGGTGTAACACAGAAAACCTCCTTAACTAATGTTTTTAAAGGATAGTCATCCTATATCATGAATTTTCTGCCACTACTAGATTCTGCTCACTTCAGCTATCCTGTGGGGATGGGAATCAGAGAATAATATTTTATCAGGTAGTAGGAAAAATAATGCAGGTTTATCAGAGGAAAGTCTAGGCAGGCAGCAGAAGCTATTACAAATGACAGAAATATTTTTGAGAAGGAGTATTCTTAAGGAGAAAAATAAAAGACTATACCAATAAAAGCTTGATCAGACAATATAAAGGTGCCACAGGTACTGTCCAACATTTTAAAGACTTTTCTTCCTCTAGCAGATCAAGCAGCCTCATTTATACTGGTTCTACAACCTTCCGTTAGGTAACTGTTCTTCTCTGCTTTCACAGACAGAAATCACACATCCATCTAAAAATTTTTCATCTGCCATTATTGTACATGCCTATTTCTTTCATGTAACAGCAGTAAAACAGTTATTCAGTTACTCTCCTGTTTTCCTATTTTGGTGGGAGCAATTGACACTACAGTTTGTTAAATCAGTTGCATTTGAGCCCCAGTCAGTGAGCATTTTTATTTTTAGCTGAAACCCCTTCCTTTATGTGCTTTATAATAAAGCAAGCAGGAAAAAATCTCACAGCTTTTGCATTATAATTTCTCCTTGAGGCCTTTATCTTTTTAATGATGCTTTAATGTTACACCATAACTCAAAGACTGATTAATTTTTTTCTTACAAAATAAAATAAAGGATTGCTTGCTTTGAAGTCTGTCATGCTTGACAAATCTGAGGCTGAGGATTGTCAGAAGCTAAGAGGGGTCACACCTGATTAGACAATAGAACCATCTCTTACAGCCTTCTGCTCTTCAAGAATAGCCAAAATTCATAGAAAATTATGTAGCAAGTCAATCATATATGATGTTTCCACTTGTATTCTCCTGTCTTCCAAACATGTTTATTTTGGAGACTTTCTAAGCAGAATGTACTTTTTATATTTCAGAAGCTTTGGGTTTTTTTTCTTACATGAGTTTGTCCAGTGTTCCTTCACACCTATTTAAAATTTTCTCTTCTGCAGTATCTTTTGATGAGGTGTTCCAGCTCATCTACCTGGTATAATAACAATCACCTCCTTTGATTTATTTTGAACCTGGAATTTTAGTAGCTTCATTTGATTCCTCTGGAAGAGACATTGAACAGC
>WAAG01047172.1:0-16058 GCA_013390105.1 Tichodroma muraria
ATTTAAATTTAGTTTGCTATTATTTGGTTTCTCTTGTCTGAAAATTCCCCTGGTAAAAACATTATGTTTGTTTTTATCTCCTTTCCTGCTTCCTCAGCTGCCTCCNAGAAATAAAACTGCTTCAGGAAGGCTCAGACCCTGGATCACAGCCTAGAGCTCCACAGTCGAATCCCCCAATGGGAATTTTAACGCAGTATTCCCCCAGGTTCTGCAATTGGGTCAGCAGCTCTCCTGGGAGCTCGAGCATAGATGCAGATCTGTGGGAGTTGTACAGCTTTAGCACTGCTCACAGACATCATCCAGGGTACAGGAAGGGAATATCTATCTATTGTCTTCAGGCAGAATGCAGAGAAGGAGCAGATCTGTATAAAGGCTTTTCTGCTGCACAGTTCCCCAAGGCTGTTGCTCAGCTGGAAGCAAGGGTGGGTGAGTCAGCAGTCTGTCTCTGTCCTTAAGGTGTCCTTATCTTCTGCACTATTTAGACAATGAAACTGTTAGATTTTCCCTTCAGATCCATGATGTGTGGTGGTGAACATTACTGTGCTGCCATTTTCAGAATAAAAAGTTGTCAGTGTAGCAAGAAGGGTGGCTCTAGCAGCACGGATTTTGAGGAATATTCTTTTCTTTCTTTGCTTAAGACTCTGGATTAAGCTCTTTCAATGTTGTCTGGCTCTCTCACCTGTTCCAGCTGCACTAGCAGGGCTGTATTTCGTTTACAAGGGTCAAGGTTACCTTGAGGTTGGACTCAGACCAAGGTCAAGAAATATAAACATGTGAAAGGCATGTGAACATGTTTGGGAAACACCATATTGTGTTCTTCCTCCTTGCCATCCTTGCTAGCGAAAGCCTGCTGACATTTTTGCATTGAATCCTCTAGGAAAGAACAGATAAACACCAAGACAAAACTGCAGCATAGCCAGGCTCAAGCTCAGATGACACTTCCTCTGAAAACCTTAATCAGACCAAGCTTACATGGGACTGGTATTTGCATTCTTACCGTTTCTGCCTGTCCTTTGTGAATCATGAAAAAAAAACATATCCCAGTGCTGTCAGAGAAGCATCCAGGCTGCTTTAACCTGCTTACAGTGGTTCTTGGGATATGTCTGCATCGCACAGTAGAGATACCTGTTTTGGCTACAAGCAAGTTTCCTCCAGAGCCTGAACCAGTACCACTGTGCCAGTGGGGCTTTGAGTAAGGCTAATTGTCACATGCTGCTGCCTCTGTGTGGCCATGCTCTGGGCTGTACAGTCCTGCTCCCTGCTGCAGGAGAACAGAGGTAACTCTCAAACAATTCTGCCTTGTGGGATACAAAGCTTTGCTGTCTTCATACATGCTTAGAATCTTGTCTAATTTCAAACATTTTAGTCTCTGTAAATGCTTCAGCTTATTTTTGCCTTTCATTTTGACAAACTGAAAAATTCACAAACTCACAGAGAAAAACTCACTTTGTTCTCACCAGAAAAATCAGTTCTCACTGTTGCTAGCAGTGCTGAATTACGATAATGCAATGGGAAGAGTTTGGGCTCTCCCAAAATTTTCATTTCCAGTAAAAGGTACTGCCATTCAACAGTCAGGTATGATGCAAAGCTCCTGTTCTTGCTCTAGAGATCCTGTTCTGATGATCAAAAAGCCCGGCATCGTGCAGGATTGCCCTGGGAGCCCCACTGCTTTCTGGGAACAGCTCCTCAGTTCTTTCTCCCCAACTCCCCTGCTATCCCAGAACCTTCCCCTGTCCACCTCACTGCTTTCCAGACAGCATCTGCTGCCCACCAAAAGTGTGTGTGGACGGGCTCTGAAGAGGGCAAAAGATACATTTAAAATATAATAGAAGTACGGAATTCACAGGGCTATTGCTTTGTACAGCTGCAGGGAATTCAGAGTTGTATTGCAGTGCCCAAATTCCACAGCTGAGTGGCCGATTTCAGGGACTCAGCTCCACAACCAAGTCCCCTGTGCAGCATGTGACTGGCTGGATGGTACCCCACATGTCAATTTCACTTTGAAGAACTGAGCACTCATCTGCAACTTCTAAAAATTTAAATTTAGTTTGCTATTATTTGGTTTCTCTTGTCTGAAAATTCCCCTGGTAAAAACATTATGTTTGTTTTTATCTCCTTTCCTGCTTCCTCAGCTGCCTCCAGCCCATTTGAGCTGGGCTCTTGCCACCCTGGTTCATAAGTCACAGAGGTGACCCATAATCACCTAAATCAAGGTTGAAATTTATATTTGTGGCCACAATTCCTAAGGTAAAGCTCATCTATTTCTTTTCCTTCATTCTTATCCTTGCTTCTTTTTTCACACTTTCAGGCATAGCTCTAGGAAAGCTGGTTTCAGTGTTGATGTAAAACTTCAACAGTTGGCATTTGGTCTCACTCCCACTCAGCATTTCTTTATTTCTTTAGCTGTGATCCTACAACTGTGTGTGGGCTTGTGTTAGAAACCAGATCGTGGAATGGTAAAGCATTTATCGAGGCAGGGAGGGAGGGAGGAAGAACAAGCTTGTTAAATTGACTTCACCAAGGTCTTTTAGAGGAAGCACCTTCCTTTTCTCCCCGCATGGCCTTTCTCTCCCTCCTTCTCTATCTTTGCCCACCTGAGCAGCCCCACCTGCCACTTGTAGATCACATTTCTCACAATCAGCTCCTCACACCCTGTGTTTACAGAAGGTAACAAAGTTAACACCATGTTAACTAAGTTTTCTGTCTTTGTCTTGTGCACCTTTTCACCAATGCAGAGAAAACTGTACTTATTCTACTGGGGCATGTAGCACACCGAAAAGAAGGAGCACATCAGATTAAACCAATTGCAGTTCTGTATTGTAAGGAGGATGTGTTAATGGGGCTTTTCAGGCAAGTTTGTTTGCCTCTGAGTGCTCAGGGGGGATGCTGGGTGGTATAATGATAGAATTTTTACATGACCAAAATTTCATTACATCATTTGTTAGCATATGGAATGCCACAAGGGAGTTCTACTTTATTTAGCATAGTAACAATGAACAGCTGGCTGCATTACAGTCCTCTGTGTCAGAGAGGATACAGTCAAAATATATTAGTCTAGTTTAAAACATTCAAATTACTTTTTTGTAGGCTGGCCAGTATGCCCTGTGAGTGAGCAAAAACAAGGAAAAGACACTCAATAGTGGAAATAAAATGTCAAACATAATGAGAGCCTGAGCTCCAAGCAGAAGAAATGTTGCCATGAAAGGTGTTAGAGGGACTTAACCTATTTAAGGGACATGGATTTTAAAGGTATCTAGTTTCTAGGACTGCTCTGTTGCCTACCAGCACTTTTAAGCCAAGAGTTATATATGATACAGTGTTGATATCACTACTCTGATAAAATTATGATCTTACTTGCCTGAAAATTCCAGTGTTAAAAATGTCAGCTATTAGCTCTTTTTGTACCTCTGTGAGTTTAATAGGCACATTTGATCATTCCCAGCTACTGGCATTGCCTTGTCTGCTAGGGTTGTTCTGCAGCACCTCTGCTCCCTTCCCGTCCAGCCATGTCAGACAGCATCATTGCAGCTGCAGTGAGGGCACTAGACAGCTCTGACAATTTTGGTATGCATTATACAGAGAATTCTAGCACCTTCTGCACATTAGCACTGTGTGATGTGTCCCAAAAGCTGGCATGTGCAGTTGCAGCCCCTGTAATGGCTAGCAGACTCTGAGCTGCTTCTTTCTCTGTGCAGCCTTTATCAAGTCTCCTAGTTTTTCCAAGTCTCAGCTCACCAACAAATGATTAGGATCAAGCATAATTTTTTCATGTGTTTTGATGGATGGACATAGTTCTATGATCTATTCCATAGCAAAACAGAAATGCTCTGCACAAACTCCCATTCATCCAGGATTTGTAGTGAAGTTTACTTAAGTACGTACAGTATTATACAAGTTAATAATAGGAAGAAAGATGTCACTTCTTGACAGTTTGTGGTATTACCCTCAGACCTTTTCAAAGATCTTTGCAAATGTAGTTTTACAAGCTGAAAAGGACATTGTATTCCCACAGTTCATATAAAAGATCTTTCTGTAGTATTAAAACATGGGACTGACAGGAAGCTTTCTCTCACGATTGGCCTGACTTTTTTGTTGTTTTAAGTATGCATGGTTATACCTTGGCACTAGTATTTTTTCTAATAACCAATAGAATAACACTGTGATTAGCTTTTCCTGCCATTGGGCACAGTTAGACATATTCAGCATGTCCAATCTTACAGGAGCCAGTGTCTTTGGGCATTGGTGTTTGCACTGCTTTTTCCCCAGCTCACCTGCTATTCTGCTTTGGAGGCAGATGGCCAGAACAAAGAAAGGGTTTCCAGATTTGGCCTTACGAACTGCTGAATGAACAATACTTGAGGTTTTAGTAACAATTAAATGTAACAGTCATACTTAAATAGGCAGATGAAAGGGGATTCAAAATTGGGAAGGGAAAGAAAGAAGAGCAAAATGCAGCAGTAGGCTTGAGGTATCACCTTCAAAGGAGGTTTTCAACAAGATGTCTGTGTTTAAGGCTGAGCAAATTGGATAAAGGACTGAATGATATCTTAGGGATTTTTTTTGTTCCAGAAACACTTTTCTGATCTGTTGAAAACATTGAGAAGGAAACACTTTCCTCAGCCCCAAAGTGAAATGAGACAAAATTCATCTTTATAGTTCCTCTGAAACAAATACAAAGAGACTGACATTGTCTCACATCTTACAGTCACTGCTGGGGAAAGCGAGGACTGAAGGTGGTCATGGTGGGTAAAATCTGCTGCCTGGGTCCATAACTGACAAAAGCACTTTTGGAAATGGACTAGAAAACACAAAATGCAAAGGTTCTACCAGTCTGCAGCAAGAAAATGACGTTCCTGCCTTTCAAGTAAGAGGTTTCAAAACACAAAGCTGCTGTTCTTAAGCACAGCTCCTTGTGCAGAGGTGTTAAATCAGTTTATTTACCTAACACAGACATGACTAGAATCTGTGAGGAGGAAGGTGCCTGCCTCCTGCAGCATCCCAGCTGGAGAGACAGGCAGCAGGACGTGCAGGCAGTGCTGGTTAAGGGAGGGATGAAAACAGTAACTTGACTCAGCTTGGTCTTTTGATGGGAACAAGTGAGCTAGAAAAAGAGATGTAGCATTTCATGTTGACTTGAACATTTCAAATTACAGAGAGGACATAAATGCAATAATTTTATTTTCTTCAGACTATGGGGAGACTCATTATGTGGTTTTGTGTGACAGAAAATGCTGTAATTAAGACTGCACTTGTTTTTACAAGTGTGACAAGTGCTATTTTTAATGTTCTCAAACTCTTTGACAAATCCTCCTTTTAAGCTTTCTTGCTTCCCCCAACAGTAGAAGAAAATCATATAATGTAAAAAAATCATAATTGCAAGCTCTTATAAAGCTTGTTTTTGAAAAAAGTAGAAAATTAAGTAAAATATATATTCTGATTCTAGTTTGCATAATTTAACTAAAATAACTTTAGAAGCAGCACAGTAGGGCTCAATGGGAAAAAGTAGCTCCCATGTAGCATTTTCTATGCCTATATTTTTAGATAAAGAATATCTTGGCACAGTTGTTGCCTAAAATTATGCATCCCAAATATTTCAGCACTGAAAAGCTACCATTTATTGCTTGATATTCCCCTTCTTGCAATTTAGCATTGCCCTTATAATAAGGCTTTGATGTATTATATCATTTTAAAAAGTCAGTCACTCTTCACTGCTTGGTCAATGCCTGTTTTGCTATATAGGGACGAAACTAAGCAGTGCTTAATTGATGATTCAGTTTATCTATCTGAAGTATTTGTGAAAGTGCTGTGCCACAATGGACATTTCAGCCTGTAACATTCTGGTGCTGAGCAAGAGCTGATCCCAGGTGGGTTGTCCTACCTGCTGGGGGGATAGATAACTCAGTAGTTAGAGTAGTAGTGATAAATAGCCTGCAAGTAAAATATTTTATAAACCAGACTGTATTTAGCCTCTTTCTTTAGACTGTATTTAGTGTTTTCATTATAGCTATTTTCCAGACACAGAAAGTTGAGTTTATTTTTTGAAAGAGACTCCACAAGTATAAACTAGAGCTTAATTTTTATTATTTGTAAATATTACATGTTTTATTGCTGAAGAGCTGTATCAAAACTTTACACAGGACATTGAATTCAGTGCTGGTAAGGGAAAATGATCCATCCCCCCTGTGTAGAAAGCATTACATCACGAAGGGATGGAAACAAAGAGCTCTGAGGGACTGGGATAGGCAAACTTCCCTCCACTCACAGGAAATGGGTGAAGCCTTGCTTAAAATTATTATTCAGACATTTTGTGCTGTGAAGGAAATGTCTCCTGATAGCACAAGCTATTGGTTTCCTGTTGTGAACTAACAGTTTTGGCATAACCAAGAATGGACAGGAAGGGCAAATGATTGGGGGTCATTGGAAGAACTTATTTTAATGAAAAGACCAGACCAAGTAAGTGGGAAGAAGTTCTGCCTGAAAAAAACCCTGAAATTAAAATGGGGGTGGGGGAAGTGGGAAGAAAAGGGCTCAGATGCTGATTGCTACAGTGGAAATAAATCTTTGTGGAAATAAATAATAACAAAAAAACTATCCCCCATGAAATGTTCACAGGGTTAGCAGGGGTAACACTGTTGTTGGGCAGGAAGTATTGCAAGGGGAGAAAGCCCTTTGTGTCCTACCTAATCAAGAGCCTGATTCAACAAATATATATCCGGCTTCTACACTGAGGAAAGCAATTTTTGGAAGTTTTCACAGATGCGGAATTGTTCGGGGTTTTTTTACAACTAGGACCTTATAAGAGGCACTTCCAAGTGTTCTTTTTCCAGCAGGGTGTATAAATAGCAGTGCCAGCAGGCCCCTGCACTGCCTGAGCGCTGGGCCAGCTGAGTGTGAGCCTTCCAGGCAAAGGGAACACAGGCGAAGGCTCACACGGCAATGTTCCTTCCCAGCCTGCTGCGAGAGTGGAAAGGAGGAGGCTTCCCTTGTCCCTCCTGAGGTCTTTGGGGATCAATGTCACCTTCACAGGCTCGCTGATGCCGTGCCAGGACTGCTGTCCCATGTGCGCTCTTCTCTCGAGGGGACAGCGCAGAAGTGATTACAGCTCCAGAGCCTTCCTCCTGGCACATCCCAGGGGCTGGAGGATGGCAGGGCACGGCAGGGAGCGCTCGCTGAGCTCTGCCCCGTCACTCGCAGGGTTTCGCTGTCAGCAGCAAAAGGTAAATCTAAAAATCTCTCCAGTGTCACAGGCTTCTTCTTAAGATGGCAGCCTATTCAAAGTGCCTAAAGGCTATTTCTAAAAATCAATGAAATCTGCTTGGACTTTTGTGTTATGTACTTTTGGAGCAAGCATTTTCACCTTTGCAAAGATTATTTTGATTGTATGGAAATTCAAGTTGTAGAAAATGGCTGCCTGGTTCAGAAAAAACATTAAAAGAGTCACTTTGTTTTTGCAGATCCTTAATAGGCTGCCTCTAAAGAGTCTTTTATGATGCCAAACCCAAAAGAGTTTGTAAAAATGTGTCTGAATTTGGTTTTGGATTTAATTTATATAGAATTGTTAAACCCAGATATAACATTTCTGCTTTTTACTCTTAGAAAAATACAAACTTCAGTCACATTGGAATCATGCTTTTTTTTAACATCTCCTTTTAAATATTTTTGTTTCCATTTAGGACTGCCAGCATTACCATGGAAACCCCCAAAAATAAAGACTTTCCCAGCCTTGTGAGAGTACACCTGCAAGAGCAAGAACTGCCTATCAAAAGTGACTTCTTCCTTATGGGTGTCACCTAAGGACATTTTGTGAGGTCAATATGACTTTTTCTTCCAAAATATATTGAAATTATATTCTTAGCATTGATACAATTTGGTACCTTGCCATGGACCAGTAACAAATTTCTGTTGCTATCCAACAGTGCTCTCTTTAATATACTCAGTTTCAAGAGAAAAACCAGCTCTTGACAAGCTGTAGAGTTGAGTTTGGAAGCCCTGAAGTATCAAGATGAAACAAGTATTCATCTCAGTGAGACAAACACATAAAATGAAGACCTAATAAGCTGGTTTAATATAAGTCATTCCACTGGCTTCAGAAGGACTTGGATCAGAGTTACAAAGAGAATTACAAGAATTCATTTGCTGCTTCCTAGTAGAGAGGTGGAGCATATTTACTAGTGAGCAGTTGGCCCCTATCAAAATGGATCTGTTTAGACTTTCCAACATTGCTAATTTTATATATATTTTTTGTTACAGAATTAAACAGTTTGATCTGAAATTTTACCATTGCAATTAGTTCAGTGCAGTTTTCAAATAACAATGGAGAAGTTTTAGTTAATTACAATGGGTTAGCATATATTTTTTCCAAGAAGTAAGGCAGCTATGCTGGTAGGACTGAATTCAGATAACCTGGCAGTATCTATGAATAATATTTCAAGACAATGTTCTTGTAATAACAAGCCCTCAAACCAACAAGATATTTCCATTCTTTTGGTGCCTACTCTCTGTTCTTAATTATATGAGTTGTATATTCTGCTTGCCAAATTGTTAAAATTTCCAGTTTATGAAGGTTTTTGATTTGTGTACCTTTCTGCAGCTTAGTGGCAATTTGACAAGTCTGCATCTGTAATAAGCACCACTGGGAAAATAGAGATTTTTCTCTTTGTTTTCTGTATTAAGGACATTCCAAAACCAATGAAAACCTGAACTTTAAATGATGCTAGAAATACACCTTTGTTTTATTGCCAATAGCATAGGAAAATCACCTACGTATTTTTTGCTGTTACTTAAGCATACTGGGAAACCTAATTTAAATGCACTCAGGTGTCACCAAGGTTTGCTTTTCACTGCTGTTTTAATGAGCAAAGTCCTTGACAGAACTGTTTTTCAGCATAGACAAATCTCAGAAATGCTATCTGTAACATCTCCATGGTATGTCTAATACCAAATGTTCCTGTTCAAATCAATAGACACCTTGGGAAATTAGATGCTATTCCACAAGAAGAGGAGCATCAGACCTCAGTTCTCCGGGAGTATCGAAGTACTAAAGGAAAGAACAAATTCAGTCCTCAAACCAAGTGTTTGCAGTACAGAGCCGACTCAAAAGAGGGAGGGATTCATTCAAGCAGAACATTTAGCTGTACATGACAAATTAGTGTCATGACTATTGATTCCACTGTCTCTGACTATAATCTCATCAGAATATTATATTTTTGCAGGACTGGAGCTTCCTGTTATACAAATGAAAAATTTGCCCAAAGAAGTCTGGTGTTTGTAAGAAGAAATCTTTCCAGAAGTGCACAGGTACTACCAACAAGACTCAAGTGTACCGAAGTAATTTTTGCTTTAGGTACTGCACTATGAAATTTCTGGAAGTTTGCAGTCAATAAGGTTTCTGTGTCACAAAAGAAATGTTTCCCCACCAAATGCTGATTGAAATGTTATACATTCCCACTGCTTCAATTTTTGCTCTAGGCTAAGTAGATGATTATTTAGTGTTGCTACAAGCTGTCATATTACTTATGCTGCTCACCAAAGAGGTGGATGTGTTTCAGCATTAGGCAGGGAGTGTTCCTGTGTATGCATTTGAGCTCAAAAGGACTATTTGAAAAGGTTGTTGCCTGTGTTTGTTGATACTCTCTAAGGTTGATTGTTGCTGCAGATGGCAGCAGAAGTTGAATTCCCCTGTGAAGGTAGGTAGGAGTGACAATCAGAAGAAACTGGGAAAGGGTTATAAGTGTTTTAAATTCTTCTGTGGCAAAAAGTGTGGAAACTGTGGATAGGTTAAAGAATTATGGGTTACCATGCAGGGTTAATTTTTCAGGAAGAAATTATAATGAAATTAATTGTAGTGGAATTTGTAAACTGGCATAGAATTGAGGTCAGTCATTGTAAAATTATTCCTCTCCCTTTGGCTGGATGCTCTGCACAAGCTGCTATTCCCCCTCCTACAGTGTTAAAATCACTTCTTCTCATTTGTGTGAGCTTTCTGGAACTGATGAGATTAAAACAGCATAATACCACTTCAACTCAATAGGGAATGATTGCAACTGAAAAGCATTTATTTATTTGATGTGAATCATTCTGTAGCACATTTCAGTTCCATACTGGAGAGGAGTTTTTTTGTCCTTTAAATGTTTAAATGTCCTTTAAATGTTTAAATGTCCTTTAAATGTTGTTAAATAGGAGAAGCTAGAAGAGGTCCCTGTCCCTGGCACCTTTACTTTGGTAATGCAGGTGACACACACCTCACTTCATCGTGCTGATGTATTGCAAGGGGACATCTAGGATAGTTTCAGTTATTCTAGTGTTCACTGTTACCACATCAAGTCTTTGCAGTTGTATATGAGGATGATGGTCAGAGTAAAAAAGAAACCATAACGTAATGTAAGTATCATAGAAAAGGTTACAAACAAAAAACCAAAAAGGGGGTTTTGTTGTAATGCCACTGTCTGCTGGCTCCACCTTGCTAGTAGTTTTTAAAATGAGCTAGACATTAAATAGCCACAGTTTTGTCTAAAAATAAAGTAGGTGCTTTATGTGGAAATTTTTGTCCTAATTAAGAGGACAGGTGAATTCTGGGGAGAATGACTTAATATTATGGTAACCATAATATTTGACTTTTAATTGTATTAAAAATACTGCCCCTTTAATGACAGTTTTCTTACACTAATGAATAGCTTTGATTTTTTTTTTCAACTTAGTTAACAGTTCAGATCAGATCCTTTTATTCAAATTTACATATATGCCAATCATTCCAGGATGGAACTAACAATTGTATTGTAGCAAGAGCGAAACAGAGTTTGTAGAAAAAGAACATAAAAAAATATATTTTTAGGCAAGTTAATATAATTTGAAAGAACAGGCAGGCTTTCGGGCTCAAAGTCCTTTCTCTAGGTCTGAAAAGGAGTGGCAGAGTCTAAGATAGAGACAAGATTAGGCCCAGTTCCTTTTAGTTTAATCTAATTATGTTAGTTAGGGCACTTGAGAGATAAGGGTACTTAGCATGCGTAGAGCAAAGCTCCCTTCCATGTTGCAGCAATCATACTCTGCTGGGAGAAGTTGTGTTGCAAGGAGAGCTGCACAGGCCTGTACATCAGTTTCCAGAGACCTCCTGGTGTCCATAATTGCTGGCATGCACCCAGCCACACTGGCAGCACACACAGTACTCGGGGGCACCGGAATACAGGGTCCGGAGTGGCCCCGTACAAGCCAAGTTACCATCACGATCCCCGGGCTGCACAGAGAGCTCCCCTGGACCTGTGGCTTCCTCAGAGACTGTCTGACTGCTGAGGAGCCTGAGTCCTGCTCAGAGACTGACAGCAGCTCAGTGCCTGGGATTTTGGGAGCCCATCCTGAGTGTCCCCCTGAGCTGGTGTGTGGATAAGATTCCAACCATTCAATGGATGGATTGCCGATATTCCTTGGATTCCTTTGGCCATGTGGATGTACTGCTATGACCAGGCTCATTTTTCAGCTTGACGAATGTAATGATTTTGGCAATGGTTGTGGCTGCTCCCAATCATTCTTTTAACAATTTCCATTACCCTGGCCAGTTATTTTCAAGGTCTTGGCCTCTTCCTTCAGAGCTATGTGTTTTTACATTTCAAGATCTCAGAATAGCAGCTCATACAGGTATGTCCCTTCGTGTCTACTCCTCATCTTGGAGAAGTTTGCATACAGCAAATGCCTTTTGAATGGGCTTGTGACAAAGTGACTCAGGCAATGCTGCTCCAAATGACCTTCCCACAGACACTGAGTAAAAAGGAGACAAGCATCAGCTCTCCATTTTGCTGGACAAGGCATGCACACTAAGCATACAGTCAGGTGGAAAGTAATGTGGGTTTCATAATGATGTCAGTAGCAGACCCCAGCTGTTCCCTAGGACACAGCACACATAGGGACTCCCCTGACAGGACTGCTTTCAGCTCCATTATATTATACAGTTTTGTCTATCTTCAGGTTTTTTCAACCCCAACAGGCATCTTCTTGTGTATTTTAAGCTGAAAGAAAAGTTAGTAAACAAAAACTGAGTCTACACAGGCATCCAGAAACAAAGCTGTCATTATAGGATGTGCAACTGCTTTTCCTGAAGCATTGCTAAGTCTTATTCTCTCAGATTCACTCAGATCTCAGACCACTGGGGGAAAAGAAAGTTCCCAAATGTGCTTGAAATACTAAAGCAGTTCCAGGAGAAAAAAACCTAAACAAACACTATCCTCCTCACTGAACACACCCGATCCTTCCCTAACCTAGGCAGCCACTGACACTCTTATCGCTTTCTGCCAGCAACTCTGACTGTTTTATTCCTCACAAGGAAGGCTTACACTGCTTGTAGAGATTTTGTCACCCCTGTGCATTGTATGCCTCAGTTACAAAGCTAGCTGTTCTGCTGATTCTTAGAAGGGCTTTCAGAGAAAGGAGTTCTGTATGAAAATGCTGCTGCCCTGAGACTAGGTGGTGACTAGTGGTGACTGGTCATTAGGTCACCCCCGGTGGCTTGTGGTGACTGGTGCCATTCGTTACAAAAGGGGCTAAACAGCAGACAGATATTTTGGCAGAATGGCTTCTGAGTGACAGGTTTCCTATTATCAGTCTTTCCCAGTGTATGTGCATATCACAGTAAAGTAGACCAAGCATCTCTAATTACCATTGCTAACTCACAAAAGTAGGGTTTGCTAGTCTTAGCTTCTGACAGAAGTTATAATAAAAATCAAAAGCTGTACTTGGTGAAAACTATCAGTTACCATCTGAAACAAAGACATTTCAGATGTCATTTCCTTGAATATATGGCGAATAGTTTCAAAACTTAGAAAGTATGTGCCAGCTCCTCCCTATCATACAGCTGCATCAACTCCAGTCTTTGAATTCAGTTCAAATCTTGTTTTCAGTATGACAAGAACTTTTGCCAAACACTGTAGTTAAGTAACAAGAATAAGTCCAGTAATAAGACAGACAAACAAAAATACCTTAGCAAGCAGGTAAAGACCTAAAGCCTTGGGAAAGGCTGGGTAAGCTTTCAGCATAAATGCAACCATAGCAAATAAAGCACATTTGCTTAAATTGTACCTGAGATGGCTACTCCTAGAAACAGGTCTTGAGCCACAACCAAACTTCTCCTTTCCAGCTGGCCCTTGCAGACAACCTGAACACAGACCATCTAAAAGTGCCGTGTTCTCACTTTAGGCCACATCAGCCCTTATCAAAAAGGGCACAGAACATCTTGTCTGGCTGGCCTCAAACTTATGGCCTCATCACAAGGACAGATGGGATGTGGGGAGGGGACAGGGATAGGTAATGCTCAGGGCTTGCCAGCACCGCAGGATAAGGGTCAGATTTTGGGAGTGAACTTCAGTTTTTCTCCAAGTGTATTGATTACTTCAGCAGTCCCAAATGTGATCCTGGGACCTGACCAGGAGTTTAATTCAAAGCAGTAAATTTGTTCTTCAGGCTGTACTCAACTCACGGAGCTTCTTTATCCACTGGATCAAGGAAAGCCCCAAAAATTACACATTAGGTATGCACAGTTTCATAGCAAATGCAAATACAGAGTTTAAATGTCATATGAATGCAGTGGATTGCATCCACAGCACGCTGGTGGCCTACTTAAATAGTAGCATTTTCTTCTCTTAAATGTAATTTATGTAATTTATAATAGCCAGCTAACATCAGGAAGCTCTTCAGGCTCCAAAGCTGAAATACTTGTATATTATACTTGTATACTGTACTACCCCGAAAGACTAATAGTAAAACTAAAAAGGGAAATTCACTCCCTAGAGAGAAGACTCCTCTAGGCTTTAAGGACACATAACTTCCAATTAAAGCGTTACAGAAGAGCTGATATGTGCAGGGTGATTAAGGCTCAAGATGACCCCAATGTATGTCTGCCTGATAAGGTGCCTATGGCACTGCTGTAGCACTACAAACATGGTAATTTAGAGAGAAATCCACCTCTGAATGCAGTTCATTTCTCTTGGGAATGAAGTTTCATCTTTCACAACACAACATGGTCTTCTAAACAAAAGGAGAAAGAAAAAAAACATTTATCATTCTTGTGCCAGGCAGAGTTCAGCTTGAAAGAAACTGGATGAAATGTGTATTATTCATTTGAGGAACAAATCCACACTACAGATTTGTCTGAGACAAGTGAATGTGATCCAAAAAAGCTATCCATTTCAGAATGGGAGGCTTGAATTCAGTCCAACCAGAAAACGCATGCTGAGTAGCATCCATTATTCAGAGTAGTAATGGTTTCTTCTAAGAGTACATTGCCTTGATCATTGTGGTAAACATAGTATATATAACCAAAAAAATTCCCAACTTTGCAAATTCAGGCTATCTGCCAGTTCCACAAAGGATTTTTTTTCTAAATAGCTACTGCATAAGGGCTGTTGCCTGCAGAGCAGGTTTTGTGTGCTCAGCCTACTGCGATCATCAGGTCTGAGTGCACAGTAAGTGGAATTCACAAGCCTTTCCAAGTCACCTCCTGTGTAAAGCCCTGAACAGACAGTCCCAGAAGTGAAGTAAGGAACAACTTCCCTCTCCGCCCCTTTGGGCAGCTCACATACATGCTTTTAGCAATACCTAAAACAAGAAAAACACCTACAGCCACTTCACTGAGGCCGGCGGAAACAGAACGGAAATGAGAAACTGATTAAGTGGAGAGCCAGCTTCACATGCAGAGAAACTTCCAACTTTTGTTCCTAACGATTTTTTAAGAAGTGCTTCAGTTTTGCTAGTATTCCCTTGGAAAAAAAATAAAAATCTTGGCCCATGAGTTCTCAGTGCCTACACAGATGAAAATTGTGAGAGGCCTTAAATGACTTCAGCAGGAAACTACTGGGAAGGGGAGGGGTCTGTTTTCTGACAGTCCCATTACACATTTCTAGGAAAAATCTTTTCAAGTTCTGTGGATGAAAATGAAACAGAATTACAGCAGTGCCTCTCTTTTGGAGACAATCAAAACAACACTTTTCCTGCTCCCACGCTGGAGTGCTGCAAAGTAATTCCCTTTTTCTTTTATCTCTCCTTCTCTCTTTTTCAGGAACTTGGGGTCAGGACTAGCACTTCAGATTGAAGAAATTGTTAGAATCAATGAATCAATGCATTCTAATCTGCTCAAATAGGACCCGTGTTTGTTTCAGGTAAACTTGATGAATACTTTGTTCTGCAGTTGCATTCATAAATCTTTCTGCCATTTCCCAAACCCCTCATAAACTGTTTAGTGAGTTCAGGAGTTTTCTGTTTAGTAGTGATGACAAAGCACTTGACCACTGCAAAACCACGGCAGGGAAGCTGAGCAATAACAGACGTCCGCCAACGTCACCCCCAGATCACCAGGGTGGAAGGTCATCCTCAAACGGTATTTCCATTTTTCCCCTCTTGGTTAATTGCTCTGGGAAAAATCCTCCTTTTTAGTATAATGTAGTTAAAAACTAGAAAGTCACCACCACTTACACAAAGCTGGAATTCCTGGCCGTGTTGGGAATTTTAACTGATGTCTCCACCCAAGCAGCGTGTGGAACCAATGTAATGGCTAACACAATTCAGAGCTTAAATGGAGTGATGTTGTAGCTCCAGCTGTTTTTATGTCAGTACAAGAGATCTTTGGAAGCATTGGAGAAGAAATAGAAACAGAGGTGAATTATGGCTTCTAGTCTGATGATGTGCACTAAGGAGTACATGAGTGACAGTGTAAAAAGCAAGAAAAAAGTAAAGCATCACAGGACAGTATGACACGGTGCCATGCTCAGGACCAAGACAGCCACAAAAAAGTGACGACTGTTGGGACACATCTCATGGGAACCAGGTGCATTGTTTTTTATCTATGCTTCTAGAAAAGGCACAGTCCTCAAAGGTGAAGATACACGACAGCCTGGGATAGACAATACAGCTTTTGTTCTGATGAAGAAGAAAGGTTCACTGTGAGCAGACTTGGCCCAACTGCCCTTAACAGTTACTGTAACTCGATGTGCTCTACAAATCCCTCAGTTATCAGCAAGCTACAGCTCCCCATTTATTAGCTCATCCAAGCTAACTCTGCAAGGGCTTTTTTATTCCCCGAG
>WAAG01047176.1:1114-12806 GCA_013390105.1 Tichodroma muraria
GATCATCAGCTTTCTTCAGCTTTTGTTGCTCAATGCAACATAGCTCTGACCACAATTTTCCTCTATTTCCTTCAAGAGCTTCTTGACATTCATCAAGCCGTTTAACATTGTCATCTAAAGTGGTTCTCAGGCTGTGTTTGGTATGAGTGTTTTATTTACATATGGACTGAATTTGTAGAGCAGAAAGAATTGCACTCCAAGTGAAAAAGAGGGGGAAAATTGAAAGCAACCCCTAAGTTTGCCTCTTCATCATTAAAAGGATTCATCATTTTTATAGGCATGCTATGATTTGAATAGGTCAGTAACTGAAAATAGATCACAGGCAGGGGAAATATTTATCTTTGCTTGTATTATAATAGCTCCAAAAGTGCTAAACAGCTACTGTAAGCATAGTGCTTGCCTATTTAAATCTCCATTGAGAAGCAGTATTGTTTTTCTTCTGCAACATCTAGATGATGATGATGATGAAAAAAAGCTCTCTAGGTAACTATGACTATATTGCAGCATTCTCTATATTATAAGTTTAATTTGGAGATTGGTATATTAATGATGGGGTTTGTATAACAAAGAAATGGATGCTCTTACAGCCTCATTCAGACATGTTCCATAAAGATTTTCCTGTCCCACATTAAACAGACAAAAAGCAGTATCTTTGCTGACAAGGAATTGAACTAAATCTGCTAGTTCTTTCCTTTGTCACACTATACTGTTAGTTTGAGCAATAATCTACTGACCTCAATTATGCCTGAGTAATGACCTTCTCATTACTGCCATGTCTACAGCTGCGAGATGGACAGAAATCTTAGCTGTGGATCACTTAATACATATTCAGCAAATCACACATGTTTCAGCACACACCCCATGTCTTTTAGTGACACTACTATTAAAGTAGATAATAACACAGCACCTAAAGTGATTTTGCTTTGAGGGCCTTGGAGACAGTTTTAATAGGCAGCAATTTATTGGACTTATTCTTCTATATACTCTCTTTTGCTCTTCTTTAAAAATACCACTTTCTGTGATACATAAGCATCTTTGTCTGCTCGTCCCTCCTAATAAAGAATCGCTGCTGAATCTCAGATATGGCCTTCTTTTTTTTTTTTTTTTTAATATCTCTAAGCCTCTTCCTAATCCATTCTCTCATCTCACTTAAGAGTCAAATCTGCATTCTATTTAAACCATAATAGGTTAGGAATTCAGCACGATTAATTATTAACAAGACTTGGTCATAGAAAATTAACTTGCTGGGTTTGTTTGTCATTTGCACAGATTCTTCCTTCTCTCTTGGCTATGTGACAGGTGGGACACTAATAATGAAAATGTTGTATAAACAGCTCCTAAAACACCAAGTATTCTTTAAAAAATCAGACAGTTAAGATATGAACATAATATGAAACAGAACAATTTGAAACTTCAATGTAGCAGATCATTTCCTAGCGGAAAATGAATGTGACCAGCTTATCCATAGCCCCATCCTTTCAATATTTATTTTAAATAGTTCACCTGGGCAAGGCAGGGCTTAAAGAATAAAAGCAAAGCAGAGCAAATGAAATAAGTAAGTAATATAACATAACCACAAGCACAGGAACACATTTAATGGAGTAATTAATTTAAAACTAGAAAACTTATGGAAACTTCCATTGTGAATTCAGGGAAAGAGGATCTCCATGGGCTTTCACAAAAGTTTAAAAGGGCAGCAGTTATGCAGTTTTTCCAACTCTGTCTTTCTGACATGAACTGCAACCTGCCTTGTGCACATCATTCATAAGAAAGCAAAAAGATGTTTCTAAAGACTTATGCTTTTATAATAAATTTTGACCAAGTAGTAGATTCAAAATTTCAAAAGAAATGCACAAGGTGGCAATGCAAATTCCCTATCAGAACATTTTTGGAACATGCTGATCAATTGTACATGACCAAGAAGTGAGAGCACTGAGTATCTCTTATTGTCTTTACTGGAAAATCTGACTCAGGTCAGTAATTTGAAAATGAAGAAAACTAAAAAATAACCCAAAAACCAAACAACAAAACCCAAATAGATATGGTTTGAAAATATTCTAATTTTCAGGCAAAAAATAGACATAGAACTTTAGCTGAACCCAAAAATGTTGTGAAGGAACTTGCAGGTTTATTGTAAACATGTTTTTTAGGACAATTGGAAATCAGTGGTACAAAATATGTATTGGCAATAGAACATCACCTATTGCTGAAAAAGACTAGCAGAAACCTGAGACCGCATGAGGCCATATCACATTCTAGTTTTCAAATCTATTGTGGGGGAGACCACTGTGCAACCTTAACAAGTCCTGGCTTAATAATAGTGCTTACAACAGATCCATACAATACTCTGTAATAAAAAATTCCTCCATAAGGAATCAGTCAGGAGAAAGGCTGATGTTACAGCAGTCTGGCTATGTGCAGCTAATGGTTCAGAGCAAACCTTCTGGGAAGCTTGTTCTAGTATCAAAGTCTTAATAGAGCATGACCTTGAGTGGAGAGGCAGGCAATTTGTGAGAAACTTCGGGTGTGAATGCTTGCTCAGCAATACTTTGAAAAGATCCACACGTGCAGGTCACACCACGTTTGAAATTTGCAGAGGAATAGGGAGCTTATATTCAAGCAGATACATCCTTATGTTTCAACCTAAATAATAGAAATACTGTATAATATGCTGCTATTTTTACCATTTAGGATTTTTCAGGTTGTTCTTGTTTAAAACCTACAATTCATATAAATTCTACTGTTTCACAAGGAAGCCCTCGTTTGTATTGTCTTCTGTAATGGATAAATATTAATTTCCAGAGGAATGCCTGCTAGATTTTTGTAAGATACCCAGGAGAAAATTTACAAAAGCTGAAGGAAAAGTCAGGAATTTTCTATATAAGATATGTCTTTTTAAAATGCAATAAGACTTGTTCAGACATTGAGAGAGATTTTAAACACTTGAGAAAGATAGATCTCCCTGTTTTGTCATAACATTTTAGATTTAGGTACTCTAAGATACAATTGCAGAGCCCAGAGATACTCATGGATTTTTATTTTTTTTTTAAGATGTCCTTGCAGATCTTAACGTGTCCCTATTGCTCAGACAAAAACTAACTAAACAAACCCCCAAGTTTTGGAGTTCATAATGATAGTGAAAGTGTCATTGGACCATCTTGTCTTCACAGGCTTGAAAGATACCTTTTGGCTTCATGACACATCACATGAATAGCCATAGTATTACTTGTGCAAATGAAGACCAGAAATACTGCTGAATGATGCAGTTTATAAAGCTTAGTTTTCTTTGTAACTCTTAAATAGTAACACTTCCTGCATGCTCTTCTTGAAATATTGACCATCAGGCACTGATCCTAATTTTCTATCTAATCAGGGTAGAGAAACCATGCCTGTAGCAAGTCATCTGTCACAGAGTTCCATTAGCAGATTTCAAATATTGACTAGCAAAGAAGTATTCACTTTCCTGAGATTAACAATCTATAGGGTAATATACAATGTGTCTACAATAGCCATTAATGGAAAATTGATGAAGATAAATCTAATTTGTAACAAAGTTACTAGTTTGCAAACACTTCATAAATAAAAGATAAGCCTAACTCAATGAAGAAAGTTCCTAATGAGTATTTCAAACTTTATTGATGCCAAGACCTAAAGTTATACCTGATATGAAGTAATAATATTGGTTTAGGTGTATGGTTTAAAGTTGTAAGTTTCCTTGTGATCTTCTTTCAATGAACTCTCCTTACTAAATCAGCATGTTCTACAAGTTTTTAGAAGATATACTCTCTGATTTCAAAACACAATCAAAACTGGGAAATGCAGATATCAGCTCTTTTTATGTTTACTGATCCATGTAAGTCTAAGAAACACAGGTGTACAATTTCTGTATACATCAAAATATTTGCATTTGTATTGTCAAGATGAACTTTACTGATGGATAAGGAAGGGCACACAATTATTATTAAAAAGGGTTTTTAAAAATATTAATAATGAGAGTTAACACTGTAATGGAATATATGCTTGTGCTACTGAAACCAGAAATCAAATATCCATTTCATTGTTCCTCCTTGTGACTTAATGCTTTGACAAAATTTAACAATTCATCTTTTGCACGTATTTATGTGATTATCACTTCTTTAGTGGTTAAGTAGATATTTACTCAATTCTCATTTCTTCTTTTACAAATCTCTGGAGATTCACTGTTGAGCTTTCGTCTCAGTAGTCTCATCCTGAGGCTGCAGAGGCCCAGCTTCCCCAGCCTTTCCTCGCAGGAGAGGCGTAGCACTCCGGGCCCAGACAGTCTGGCCATGTGCTACCTCGGAGTTTCGGCAAAAGAAGGAAGGTGGCAAATAAAGGAGACGTGGGCACGATTTAGTGTCCAGGAAACAAAGAAGCTTTAATGGTTAAAATAACAAACTTACAGAAGGCAATCTCTGTATAGTGTGCACCGAAAAAGGTGAGGGCCATGGATGGGGGATAACAGTAACTTATGCAGGGAATCTGAGGGAAGGATTCCGATGGGAAGTGAGGATTAGGAAAATTAAAATTCCTGCAGCGAACGTATACCAATAAGAACTAGGGAAACAGAGAACTTTCTGGAAACATTAACATAACATTAACATCCTAACTCCCAGGGGGTTGTGGGAGTGAGCTTTTGCTCACCATAACCTTGGTGATTGTTTATTACAACTAGGGTCCTTGCTCCAAAGGCCACAAACAAAAGCCTTTGTCCTGTTCAGCCCCGACAGAGAGGGGTTCCAGATAATTCATCACCTTTGTCAGTATCTGCTGGACTTGATTCAGGAGCTGGAAGTCTCTCTTGTCCTGATCAGCCCAGAACTGGACACAGCACTCCAGACTGGCCTTACCAGGGCTCAGTGGAGAGGCAGGATCACCTCCCTCAACCTCCTGGCAATGTTCTTGCTAGTGTACCCCACATGCCCCATCATTTCCTGGACAAAAGAGAACACAACTTGTGCTGGAGACCCATTGCCCAGTTGTCTCCAAGGCCCTGGGGTCAGTTATTGTTCATCTTGTGTTAAAATATAGGTAGACCTTCAACACTGAATCTGGAGACATTAGCATTGTCTGCCATTGGTATCTTGTCACTTGTGTACATGCAAAGACCAAAAATGTGATCATCATCATTACCTTGGACTAATTAGTCATTACAGAAGATGGTGTATGTCCAATGACAGGACTGCAGAGGGGATGACTTGGGCAACCTAAATGTCTGTTCATGGTTGCTGCTTTGCATTTTCACTCTTTGCAGAAGGTCAAGTCCTTCACCCTACTAGATGTTTATATAGTGATCACACACTGGGCCTTTTTTGCATTAGAACTTCATATGCACTGTACCTCACTTTTATTAACAGTAGTTTAGTAATTGCTGTACTTTGGTATAGCGCAGATCACAATATCTGTCTTTTACCATTTCCCTAGTTTTAATCTAGCTTTACATTTCTTCAATTCTCCCCCCTCCTTGATGGTTTATGAAATTGTGTTGCAGGATTCATCTAAAATAAGGTATGACCGTCTGTTCCCACCTTGATGATTTTAATTGAATATCCCTATAATCTTTTTTAGTACAACCTCCTGAGTCTTCTAATAAGAATTCTTCTACCATAACTTCAAGTTATGGAAATTGTTTTAAAACTCTTTGCTACTGACTATAAAATGTGAAAATTAACCCTTTAGCATGGTTTTGTGTATCGTCTTTTGTAAGAATATTGCAAACATCTTATGTTCTGACAGAGAATGAAACCTTTTATGAAGTTTTGCATCTGTGTGTATATATGAGTGAGGGAAGAGAGAGAAACTAATCCGGTGATATAGCAGTAACAAAATATTTTAGTCTTCAATACAATCCTATATCTATGCATTAATTTACAAACTGAATTTTCCCACTTGCTGTTATTCCTGTTTACATATTTTTTCCCTCAACTGACACCTTAGTTTCCTAAGATGGAAAATGTACCTACATATATGCATTTTATTGAAGAATCACAAAGAAACTCTGAAATTTCACTCATTCTTTATTGAATTGTTACATTAGCACAGATTCCACTCCTTCTTCATCACACATCATATTTCTGTTACTGAAGTACTGTCGGGCACAATGACATTGAGGCCATCTCCCCTGTTGCTGGAGGGATCCTGAAGTAATGATATGAAGAAAAATGAAGAAATTAGTGTTGCAATATTGCACTGTCAGCCTCCAGAGTGTTTTTGGTACTTCTTCCTCCATCTTCTCCAGGTGTCTAAAACTCTTTTGCCAAGTCTCTACCTTACAAAACAGCTCATTGCTGCTGAGATGCAGTGTGAAGTTTCCTTTGGGACTGAATCCATTTTCTCCAATTGGTCAGCTGGTAAGTGTTAACCTACATTGAGGAAGGAATAAAAGTATATAAAAAATCCAGTCCAAACCCCATCATTGTTCTATAGGGATGGTAGATTTATCTCTAACAGATGACAAAAATGAAGTAGAAAAATTTAAATTTACCTTGTTTACATTTTATTGTGAACCTTCGGAAGATCTATTAGCAAACATTATAAAAAAAATCAGTGTCAGCTCTTAGTTTTGTGCTCTACAAATTTGTTTTTTTATCTTTATATTCAAATATTTATGAATCTTTATTTTCCTGGCAACTATTTAAAGATGTCCTGACTAAACCACATTTCATTTTAAAGTTTAATTATTATCTTGAACATATTGTGGCTAACAAAACATAGCCAATAACAAGCCAGAAAACTAGAAGATCTTCCAGAAGATACTTTCAGATGGAGTAAAAATAAAAAAATGAAGAATAAAGTCCCCTTTCCCAGATTTTCTTAAACACCTTTCTGGAGTCTAAATTGTGTATGCCAACAGTACATAATCATCTATTTGATCTGGCCTGTGCTATTGATGCAAGCAATGTCTTAATAGCTTTCTCATTTTTGTTTACATTTGAAGCCACTATAAAGCATTCCATCTCTCTTATTTTACAAGACCTTTATCTGTCCTTTTCATGACTATAATTTTCTGCAATAACTATGGAACTGTCATCCTTAAAGGAGATCTCACCTAAAAGGGGGTTGTTTCTTAAGTATTTTGTATAATTAGAAACACAACCATCATGTGACTACTTACTTAAGGCTTAATTACTTTTTTCAGGGTCTTTGATTAAAAACAGAAAATGTTACAGAACCTGCAAGTATCATAGAGCTGCCTTCTGATTAGCTTCCTCATAAATAACATCCATTGATACCAGATATACTGTAAGGAAGTCCTGTTTTCCTGCAGCTGATCTCTATATTCAGAAAAAAAATCACATTCAATGAAACTTTAATTTCTCCTGCATCTTCTTATCCTATTTTTACTGATATTTTCAATGATTTTTCCACACTAAGTACTTACAAGGGATTCATGTCATTTCCTTTGTCAATCCGATGAGCTCCCCACTGGAATCTGAAGCTCAGTGCACTGTCCAGAGTCTGATGGGGAAAGTCCTCTACTGCTGGAAACTTCCACACCACCACCACACCCTCCCCAGAACAGTGCTGTCATCTATTACATCCTCCTTTCCCATCACCATTCACTCATTCACTCCAAATTTGGCAGATATGAGACCATACCATTGAAAATCATTACTTCATATCAAATAGTTTTGTCCAGTTGTACTAATTCTCTCTTTAATGATCCATTCTCAGCTTTCAAGTGGACTTAAACACACCACATAAAATAAAAACATAATGTGAATGTGTTTTCTTGGGTGTAGCAGTACTGGAGAAGGGGATAAAATCTGTTCATCACATATGTAAGCATCCACAGACACAGCCATTCAGTCTATGTAATCTCTAGCTTCAAGAGGAAGAATGAGGACAGTAATGTGGAATCATTCCTTTCTAGCTGGGAAGAGAAGCATTCATGGACAGATAGAAAATTCTCTACTAAGATCATATTGTGAAAATTATCTGTCATTGATACATTGTAAGAATAATGCATTATTTCCCAGAGCTTTCTGTCTCTTCCCAGAGCTTTCTTTCTCTCTATTTCTGAGTTATGAGCAAAGGTCAAAAGTTCTTGGTGAAGATCTTACAGTGGGTTTTTTTTTCCCAAAACACAAGCAAACAAACAAATAAACAAATAAAACTGCAACAAGACAACAAGAAGAAAGAAGTCAGAATTTAGTCACAGATTTTTTTTTCCAACACTATATTAAACTTTTTACTGAAAGTCTCTAAAACTTAATAATTATAGAAATCCTTTATGACCCGTGTTACGTTTACTTCATAATGGTATAGCTACTGATACACTTTCAAACACATCTTCCAGTTTTTTACCATGAAAAGCAGTGGAACAGATTTATGACCTACATATCACAATTATTATTCATTTTTTTCATCTTCCCTTAGTTTCACAACGAAGAGTTCTTCCCTGAAGGAATTTACTTTGATTTGACATGCCAGTATATTTGATTTATTCTGTGTGTCTTGGAAGCCAGAGAATCTTCTTATGGTGATCACATAGAAAGGGACCTTTGTTTTTTCTTAACATATTGAATAGTAGCATACTGGAGATGCAGAAGTACATGGTTGTGTTTATTTTTTTTTGTTTTGTTTTGTTTTTGTTTTAATTAAGAAATGTTTTTTTAATAAATTTGTTCTACACAAAAGCATAGTTGCAATACACATAGATTTCAAATGTAAACCAGCAGTCAGGGAGTCAGTGTTGTGGTATTAGTCAACTTCTGCATTAATTCATCAGTTGAGTGCACATGGACATAGCTAACAGTGTAGTTTTATTTGCAGCCATGTGTCTGGTACACCAGGACTCCCCAAGGTTTCATAACCTACAAATTGCCTGTATCTTCATGACTTATCTTTTCTTCTTCCTACAGGGCTAAAAATAGATTTTCATTAGACATCAAACCTACTGTGTCAACATCCATGAAGAGCAAAAAACACAGATTTCCCTCTGGGAAAATTGCTTCCAGGTCAATTTCCAAACTTTGTTTAGAATTTTTGAACAAAAAAAAGCAGAAAATAATTCAACCACTTTTGTGGGTAATATATAAGTATATAATCATAGTTACTGAGGAAGTGTCTAATTACTGCTTTCCTTTTTCCTCCTCCTTCTAAAACTATGAAATTATAATTGTGAAATGAAAATTAAAATTAGTTGTAAAAAAGGAAAAGGGTTTCTACAATGTGATTTGATGAAATAAGAGAGGAAACAAATATCTTGGAGAAGAGAAAAAGATGTCTTAGATTAGTAATTGTTATTATAGAAAAATGTCTGAAACGACAATGATATGTTTAGGGTTGGAATTTCATAATGTTTCAGAATCAAATTTCAAAGTTTTCAAAATTTTCCATCTTTGCTGTATGAAGACAACGGTGAAGAAAACCAACAATAATACATAATTTTATTTACTTTGTCTCAATATTTTGAAATTAAGAGTAAAACTGCCCTTATTTCTTNCAGTTTCTGTCTCAATATTTTGAAATTAAGAGTAAAACTGCCCTTATTTCTTAAACTATAATGAATTTAATCTGTACTTTGTGAAATCCAGATGGAAGAACAAGCTGTAGACCATCTTAAAGTAAACCTTTTCATAGGGTCAGCTTCACACCTAGCTTGCTTGAGATAATTAATGATAGCGTTGGGGTTCTTCACAAATTAGAAATAACTCTTTGATATTATTAATAAGCTGGGTAAGGGCAGACATTGTTTGCACCCTCTGGAATGCAGCAGTAGGGCCTTTGCAGTCTTCTGCTCTGTGAATTCACAAGATAACAAGTGTGACACTTTGCCGACCTGAAACCACATAATATGTGTGTAAAATGCCACAAACTTCTCGTGACTCTAAGATTTCTACACAACCCCATTACTGCACTGTCTATATACTGTGATATAATCCTACATCTGTTTATTCTCATATTAAAAGCCATTTCAAAAAGACAGAAACTGTTCTCCCTGGCACTAAAAAGAAGGAAATGGACAGAGGCCCCAGAAGCTGAAGAGACGTTGCCAGTGTCAACAAATCTGAGATGGGTCCAGAAATTCAACTTTCAGCTGAAGAGCCACCAAACAAAAAAAAAAAATTCTTGGTTAAATTATTTATGTAAATTTATTTATGAATTTTACACTTGTTATTTGAAGATGAATGGTGGATCAAATAAGAAAAATAAAGAACAAAACAGCATAACCAGAAGAAGAAAGAGAGACAGGTTTTGAAGTGTCTTTGAAGGAGGAAGCAGTGATGAAGATATCTTTTGAAGATAAGGTAGAAGGTAATAAAATCACCAGACAAAGGAAAAAAAATATTAAATTCACAGGAAAATCAGAAAAGAGGAAGACTGTCAGCTAATGAGGAAAAATAAGAGAGGATGAAGACCTTGAGAAAATTAAGTTAGGCAAGAAAGAGTAAAGAGGTTGAAGGAAAAAGGTCCTGAACCAAAATCAAAAAAATAAGTTGGAAGAACATTTTTGTCCAATGGGTTCTGTATCAGGAACAAACTAGAAAGTAAGAAGAAGAGAAGTTTAGGCTAAAGAAAGAAGAGAAAACCTAGAAGTTAACACATTAAATGTTAAAATTTAATTTTAACCCTAGAAGCTAAAATACATTAAATCATCAATAATTTAGGCCTAAACATCAACAAATCTCAAAAAATAGTTATAATTA
This sequence comes from Tichodroma muraria, assembly GCA_013390105.1. Classification (NCBI taxonomy): domain Eukaryota; kingdom Metazoa; phylum Chordata; class Aves; order Passeriformes; family Sittidae; genus Tichodroma; species Tichodroma muraria. The sequence continues at coordinate 11,785 of WAAG01047176.1, forward strand.
CAGAACTTATAGATTTGTGAGGAAAAATAGAATTCAATTTAATAATGCATTCATTTTCTACTTGCATGTTGAATTGCAAACCAGAAGTTCATTAAGCTGTGTCTCTACAGCCTGTTTATGATAGAGGATCATTGACAAAGGAAATAAACTTTTTGTCCATGCAGAAATGTCAGGTCTTAAAGCTTTCCAGGAGAGAATACAGGAATAAAAAATCTTAGCAAAGCTAAAGGTTGTAGGGACCTGCTAATATGCATTTACTTGGAGAGCATTTTAAAAGGAGTGATTCTAAAAAGTCACAAGAAACATTAAGCTCAAGAGCAAAGAAAAAGTTTAGAGATTGATTCTTAATACTTCTAACACCCATCCATAGTAAATATATTTGTAACATCAAAAAGTTTTTTTCAAACAATAACTCTTCTACTGTCATGTCACGATGTATTTTGTGCTGGGTTTTTTTATTTGGTTGTTTGGAGGTTTTTTTGTATAACAAGTATTTTTTTCATCATTTGTTCCTTTTGTTGCTTTTTTAAATTTTGTTCAAACTTTATTTTTAAGACATAAAACATTTCCTTGATGTTTGCGATGGTGCAGGGGTGCTGCTACTGTGAATTTGTGAGGTGACTGATGACACCACATAATGTTGTAAGCCTCATGTAAAAGACAAAAATCATTCTCACTCACAAGAAAACTCAATCACAATACTTCACATGAAGTAAAAGGAGGATAGCATTTCCACAAGTGGAGGAAAAAACAGCCCAACATGGGTAAAATATCTAAATTGTTTGATTCACGGGAAAACAAACACTTCTCTGCAAGAAAAAATGTGTTAGCCTGTGTCCTCTGATCTGGAAAATAGCAGGTGTTTTCAGTTTCTATGTATCAACTACCACTGTAGCTGTAAAAATATCAGAGCTGTTGGCTGTTGAGAGAAAAGTGTACATAATTAATAGCGTGTCTGCAGATTGCTGTTTCTCTTCACTTTCCTGTAAAAATGGGAAATGCTAGGTGACATATTTTTTTTT
>WAAG01047176.1:12878-27760 GCA_013390105.1 Tichodroma muraria
TTTTTTGTGCTCTGCCACCACACTTTCCCCTTGCTGGTGTTTCCTTTCAGTGTGAACCTCTCAGTCCAGCTCTCAATTTCCAAAAAGCCCTTGTGGCTCTCCCAACAGCAGCAGCAGCAGCAGCAGCAGCAGCAGCAGCAGCAGCTCTCCTCTGCCTTCCCTTTGCCTCTTCCATCTTCCTTCCTGGTATGCCTCCAGAGGAGCTGGCAATGGTTGGCAGCCTCAGCCCAAAGGAGGAATGAATGTCTGCGGCAGTAAACCCCCAGGAGCATGGGCTGAAGGAGCAGAAACAAAGACAGGGCCAAGTTGGTAGCCTGTACCAGCCTGCATCAGTCTCACCTGTCGTAAAGGTCCCAGCCGTTTTCATCCATCCATGTGGTTAAGGTCTCCTCTGAGTCTGTGATACCAGTGATTTGGGTGGTGCGTTATGCTGGCAGTATGTGAACCAGTCCTTCTGAACTGCAGTCCCACTGCTCGGGTTCTGCACTGGGATGGAGCATTCTGAGTGCTCTCATTTAGTCCCATTGCTGCTTAGCAGCTGGCTCCCTTATCTAGGGAGCTTAGCAGAGGTCCCTTATCTAGGCCAGAATGTCATAAATGTTAAAAAAAATCTGCCTGTGTCCAGATCATGGGGCCTGGGAAAGAAACTTTATCCTTATCTTTCTCTAATCCTTTTCTCATAAGGGAAGATAAATTAGATGGTTTGTCCTAAATCCTGCAGCCCTTATATCCCTCAGTACAATGAAATCTTGCTCATATCTTAAAGCTTTTCCCCCAGCAAAGTTATCTCAATCCTAAACTCTGTCTTATTATATTTAGCAGCAAGAATTCCCTATTCTGTTTGGTCTGCCAGTGACTAACAGTGAAGATCCTTTGCCTTCTGTTCTGTTAGAGTATATGTCCAAGTACTTCAGAACTACAGAGAGTGTCTTTTAGTAGAAAGTCTTAAGACAAAATACATATACTCATATAATCTCAAGCAACAAGAACTTGCATTTTCTTTTTTTTTTTTTAACATAAGGAAACGACATGATTTAAAGAAGAACTAAAAAAAAAAAGAGTAATGCTTCAAAATTTCAATTTCTTTCAAATAAACAAATACCTGAATAAGGTAGCCATACTTCACACTTAATACCATCTACATAAAAATTGATTTTCTGACGACTTAAGAAATTGCGAGTCATTATTCAATAAGTGGCACATTACAATCCCTTGAAATCAATATAAGAATCCTGTTTTCTTCAGCAATAATTTGCAAGAGAGGACAAAGAAATAAAGCTTATTGCTGCCAATGATGTCTCTTCAAAAGGTGTTCGCACCAGGAGCAAGCAGGCAAATACTTGATCATGAAACTGATACTGGGCAAATGTCTAGAAAGTTGGGGGTTTTATTATTTGACTGGTTTACCAAGTGCTTTGAGATTACACTCTATGCGTATGCAATTTAATTGGTATTTCATTCATGCAGCTATTGGTGTGGTGCTGTTTTACAATCCATATCTATAAATGTTATGTCCAGGAGCACTCTCAAGATTTTTGCTCTGAAAGTCAGCAATAGGCACGGCCTGACAACGCATGGAAGAGACTCTAACACAAACCAGCCTCCTGTATTTTAATCTCCATAGACATCTGATCAGACACGCGTATATGAAGGATGTGGAAAAGCATAGAAAGTAAGTTTGCTTGCAGTCCTAGTGATTAGCTGGTCACCCAGGACTGGAATCCGGGCAATATGAGAAATTTTACAAATCAGTGGCAACAAGAACCTTACCTATTAACACAGATGTTCCGTAATCATCTTGAACGCTCCCAGGATGAATGACTCCAGCAGTACCATTGGGTATTTTGCAAAACTAAGAGGTATGGGAGCACCTTTGAGTTGATATGTGACCAACAACCAACTTTTCTTCCTAAACATTAGTAAATAAATTCTCAAATGTTATTTTCAGATATTCTTTTCATAATAAATGTTATTTTTTTAAGAAAAAATAATTCAATTTCACCCCCTGAACTGATATTACATCTTTAATTCAGTTTTCTTTCTTTATATTTTTAATAAATGCATATGTCTTTATAAAACTGTAAGTCTTTGCTCAAAGATAATGCAAATGATGTCATTCACAACTTTGAGATTGGTTGTTGACCCTCCTACAGCAGTGGGCTTGACAGCTTTGACTTGTTAGAGAAAAAGCCTTCCAAAGCCTGCTGATACATACACCACTCAAAACAAGCATCTACCAATTAAAGCAAATATGGTGTGAAAAAATTTATAAAATTGCTTGTGCTCTTGAAGTAGTCTGATTTTTTTGTCAGCTCATCTGGATTTTAGTTATGATATCATGAATAAGGAGAAAAAGGAAACAGCTTCACTAGACAATCTTAAAAATCAAAGTTCCACTTTCCTAAAAATGTTTTGAGGCTATAGATATTAGCAGTGGGATTACCAGTCACGTTACAGTTAGGTAATCATTACCAATGGTCTAAACCCTGGGATCAATGAATAGCACTCAAGGTTTTCCTTTCTCTCCCACTCAATATATTGCTCATTTTTCTTTGAGAATATGCAAATCAGATAATGGGTTGTTAATTTTTTTATTGATGATGAAACCTAAGCATAACAAAATTTTAGGGATTTTTAATATATAATTAAATGTTTTTCAGTATTAGAGCCGATGGGACAATAAAACCTTTCCACAGTGTTTTAGAAGAAAAGATAATTTTAGAAGTCAGATTTTCACCATCACTTTTACCCTAACTTTAGTAAAATAATGTTTTGAAGACATCATGAATTACAGTTTCTTTTGCCCATAAATCATAGAATCATAAAATAGTTGTATTTGCTTGAATATAAATTTAAATGTATGGACATGTGTATATAAAAAAAAAAACCAAAAAACATCCCACAGCTCTTTTTCTGATGCACTGTCTCTTTCCTTNTAAAGATAAAATGCTATGTGGAACACTAGTATAATTTACTGTGTGTTTGTTTTATAAAATTTTATATGTCTGCTCCCTCTCATCACTTAACCCTTCTGAAAAGCATTCTACTCTGCTCTACACCTCTCATCATCAACTTGCATTTGTAGAGCAGGACATCAGGAAGAATGCCCTGATCTTTTTTTTCTGAAGGATGAATAAGCTGAGGTCCCCAGTCTTCTCTTCAAAGCAATATTCTCCAGTGTCCTGACCACCCTGGTGATCTTTCTCCAGAGTATAAATGGCGTCAATGTGCCTGCTCTGTGTGTGTTTGTGGAAATATTTCCATCTGCACCCATCAGAACCCTGTTCTCTGCCTCATTTGTCATTTTACCTCGACTACCAGATTCAGTGACCTCCAATAAATTTTGAAACACACCTATTCCATTCGCACATGATCTGTTACAGTTTCAGCCTACCTTCAGAGCCAGCCATAGATCCATAGTCCTGCTTCTATGCACCTGCCCCATCAGATACTTGGGAAATGGCACTTGTATTGGCTCAAAACAGTGAAAAGGGAGGGGCTATGCTGCCTGCACGAACTTGTGCCAGGGGAGGTTTATACTAGGAAAAGATTCTTCATTCAGTGGGCCATTGGACACCGGAGCAGGAAAATGGTCACACCACCAAGCCTGACAGAGCTCAAGAAGCATTTGGACGATGGTCTCAGACACAAGTGGGATCGTGGGGCTGCCCTGTGCAGAGACAGGGTTGGGCTCGATGGTTCCTGTGGGTCCCTTCCAACTCAGGATATTCTATGATTCTGCACTCCATATTTGGGTTAAACACGTAGCTTATGTTTTGTGGATCCAGCTGTAAAAAATCAGCTCCAATGCTTCTTCCTGTAAGGCTCCAACGCAGTAAATGGGTCACTCAATTCGATACTAGTTCTGATGATTTCATTCAGCCTTTTGAATCAGCCTTACATTTATCTTTTTTTTAATTCTTGATGTTCCCATCAGCACATTTGTCCAATCCCCCTTCTCAGGTTCCTCTGAATATCAGCTTTGTCCTCCAGCATATCAGCTTCTGCCCTTAAATCTGTCTGATCCAATTGTCCAGATTTTAAAAGGTCACAGTTTTGATTTTTGAGAGATATCACCTGTAACCAGCTGCCAGCTGGAGTTTCTATTGCTGATATTACCCTTTGATCCCAATAGGAAAGCCAATTTTTGACTCCATTCAACTGCCCATTTACTGAATTCTTATTTGACCGATTTAGGTCTAAGGTTACTCTGGGGGAATATGTCAAAGGCCTTGATGACAAGGCTACAACATCCACTCTTTTCTCCTTCTTTACATATCTAGGCATCTCAACAGGGATGGTGAGTTTCCCTGAAGGTAGACATTAAGGATAAACCATCTTCATTATATTCCTGAAGTATTTACATAAATTTTTTGAGAACTTTATATATTTGCAACGGGCAAAGTCTGGAAACTACAGTATCTGAGGGGACATGTGATGTATGACTGAAAAGACAAGCAGTTCCTCTTTTTTTGATAGTGTCATACAAATGAAAACCACCTACCTTTTATAGAAATATTGTTATTCATTCCATTCATAAAAATAAAGTGGGGAAGAAAAATATGAAACAATAAATGAGTAGAATTTTTTTTCATGTGGATATACTCCCAGTGGCAGTGGAAACCTGTCTAGTTTTGACTGAAACCAGTGGTTTCACAGTTTTTGGAATCCATACAGCAATCCATACATCAAGATTTAGCTAGTCACAAGAAGTTCAAGACTTACAAAATGATAATACATTCTTATTGATAGAAACTCAGATTTCTTTTTGTTTTCAAAACATTAACTAAAGATATAGAAAATGTAACTGATAAGTTATACTATATTCACTAATAAGTTGTTTCCATAACTCATCTAATTACTTATAAAAGTGGACTTTAGAAATTGCATTTTTTTAAAATTATTCTGGAATTTCAAGTTCTATTCAAAGCCTACCAAATTAAATGATAATGGGCTTTATAACAGAGTCATATAAAGTGACATTTTTGAAAAGTATTGTAGGTAGGACTACAAGTGATGTACTGCACAAAGGCTTGATCTTTCTTGAAAAGTAGGGAGATACATTTAATTTTGCAACACTAAAATCTGAAGAGGTACTATTTAAGAACAGAAAATAAAGAGGATCCAAATTATGCCACCAAGTCTAGGAGCTTTTTTCCTCCTCCTATAAAGAGGACATTAATTAAATCTGATTTTTCTGGTAATGGTGGATTAGTCCTGGCTAAGAGCCAAATGCCTACCCAGCTGCTCACTCAGTCCCCTCCTCAGTGGGACACGGGAACAAAACCAGGGAGATTGCTTAGTTATGTTGTAGGCCAAACAATACATTAGTTTATTGACAATTAAAATAGATTTGAGTGACAAGGAATGAAGACAAACATTAAAACAATGTCTTAATGTCAGCCCTTCACTCCAGACTGCTCTACCCTGACCCTGAACAGCACAGGGAGGAACATGTGCTGAGGTGAGTTAGAACATAATATTTTTTTCTCTACCACTCCTTCCTTCTCACACTTTCCTCTTTTCCAGTGTGGTATCTCTCACAAGCTGAAGACCTTCAGGTAAAAATTCTGCTCCTGTCTGGGCCCTCTACAGGTTGCAGTTCCTTCAGGAAATATCCATCTGCTCCAGAATGGAGTACCCTCCTGTGCTGCAGGGAAATAACTGCTTCACCATGGTCCTTTTCCCCAGGCTGCAGGGAATTCCAGCTCCAGTACCTAGGGCACCTCCTCCTCTCCCTCCTTCTCTGACCTCAATGTTCTCACTGTAGTTTCTCACTCTTTTCTCCCCCTCTTCCTCCACCTGTCCAGCATTTTTTAATTTTACTTAAACATGTTTTTCCAAGGAAAGAGTAAACTGTCCTGTGGTTGGCCTGATACAGACAATGGAAACTGGCACTCTCTCACCCTTTCCCACTGTCCCTCTGCTGCAAAAATCTTTGCTACCTACACCCAGTACAGTGATAATTCTGTTTAACCAAGCACTGAAGCAGAAACAGGGTGGGATGCAGGTCTTCCAACTGTAGGAGCATCACGGGACTGACATTCAGACTCAGTAGCTGCAGGAATCCCACCTGTCCACCTGGTCTGGCAAGTCTGTCACCTATCACACTGCTTAGAGTGGAAATTACTGGAAGGATCTGGAAAAGCTAGCTATTCTGCTCAGTATTTTCTGCTAAGAGATTCAGATAGACAGTGGAATTTCAGGAAGTATGAGCAAGATAGGCTCACGTGGATCTATGTGTCCCGCCACAACCTTGTAATTCAGGCACTAAGTTCTTAATGGATGAATAATACAATACAAAGCATTGCATTGTCTAAATAATCATTCTGGAGAGATCTCCACCAGTCAAGCATTTACAGACAGTTATTTCTACTCCTTAATCATTATGGGGAACAAATACATAGCCATTTCAAAAATCCTTTTAAAATAAAACTCTGTTTTTCAGCCTGTTGTGGGATATTAGTCATTTGGTTTAAATAAATAAGCTTTAAACAGAATGAGTCACTTGTTGTTATAATATTGTGTGGTTTAGTATGCTGATTGCCTTAGCTCTGTTTACTTTATCTGAGAAGCTGAATTTGTTGAAGGCTTAGGCCATAAGCTGAGGACCTTCACCTATATATGCTTTCAGCCATAATATAGTAAATTTTCTTAACAATTTTGCAAGTAACTGATACAGTGCTGTGTTTTGGCTTTTGTATGAGGAGAACGTTGATAACACACTGATGTTTCAGTTGTTGCTGAGTTATGATTATTCCAAATCTAGTACTTTAATTTCCCAGGCTCTGCCATAGAGCAGGTACACAAGAAGCAAAGCTTCTTACAAACCAGAGCTAAGGAGGGAGGTCAAAAATGTCAGCAGAAGCTGCAACTCTTCAAGATGATAGCAGTTAATGTCCCACCTGAACCAGAAGAAGAAGAGAAAGAATCCAATAAGCTGTTACAGAACCCCAGACCAAAAATCACCACTGAACTAAAAAGGTGTGAGGAGAGCATGTGAAGGATGGGTGCATAAATGGCAAGGGTCTATTTGCTCAGGGATTTCTTTGTTCTGGGTCCCTTTCTGGAGACACCCAGCTCGAGCTGACCTACTGCTGTACCACACTGTTAAATCATTTCTTTTTTATAAAATCTGATACCTGAGACTTTTCTGCAGGAAATACAGGGTTAAGCCTGAAGAAAAAAGAATCCCATCTGAGCATGAGTGTGGGAATGAGGAGTCAGAAGGGGCTGCAATTGGCTCCTTGGAACCTCCTGCTGTGAGGGGTCTCAGGCCCCAGCAGCTGCACTCTTGAGTGATGGTACAGTTCCCTGAACTGTGTAATGTTGGGGCTGTGTTTTCTTCCTTAACATTTCCCTCCTGCATTACTTCATTTTAAATTCTGGTATGAATAATGTTACATAGCTGAAAAAAAGTGCGGTACATTCAAACTGAGTCTTATATATTTTTGAATATAAAGTTTGTACATGTAGAGCCTCCACATTGTTTCTTCCACAAGTTAGATGGCAGATTTAAGTGAGAGCAGGCTAAAGATCTGAAGAAGGAAAATGAACCATTATCTAAAAAAAAAAAAAAGAAGGATAGAAGGAGGCAGAGGGAAGGAAGGGAATCCTGCTGCATCTGTGTAATAAGGTGATTACAGCCTTTTTTGTGAAACAAATTTCACTGCAAATCAAAATCCCTGTTATTCACACTGAAGGCAAGGAAACTTTCATTTCAACTTTGATTCAATGAAACACCCACTTTCAAGCATACACCTATATTAGTTCTTCAGTAAAAGAAATGGAACTAAGGATAACTCAATGTAAGCATCCATTTGAACCCTGCTGGCTTCAGTGAGAAGTTAGTTTGCATTGGAATTGTTAAGTTTGATGACTCACATAATACTCATGGAAATATCTTCCTCTCTTCAGTTTATAATATTTGGAAATGTAGCCCATATTTTTAGTCGTACTTAGAATAACTGAAGTCAACAGAATGCCCTGTGCACGCTCATCATCTTCAGTGGCTTAATATTATGAATAAAAGTGAGTACTCTCCTAAAGAGACACTAGTTCATTATTGGAAAGTCATACCATAGTTCAGAGTTGCTTTCAAAGGTGCAGTAAGGTTTGTTTTCATAGATTTTAATAATTATACAGTCCATATTCTGAAAAGTACACCATTATGTAACATTATTTTGTGGATGGAAAACATGGATGTACATGACCATTGCACTTTGTATTTTTAGTTGCAGAGATAATATATTTATTACTATTGGATTTACCAACATCCACATTATATTTTAGTTTTCTAAATCCTTTCTCTTCCTATTTGACTTTGATGTTTAATGCATAACAGATACAGAAAAAAAAAAAGGAAACAAATCACCCCATAATGGAATCCATATGTGACTTCCCAAATATGTTTCTCCCTGCCCAGGTGTAATGATTGTGAGTGCATTAACTTCCTTTATCTGCCATTTCCAGCCTTACCTGGAAGGCCTACCCACACATTCTCTGTCAGTTTTCACTGGGAGCCCTGTGTAAGCCCTGGAACAGACCCCTAGTTCTGGCTTGAGCTGCACTATAGATATGCCTCTGCTCAGCCCTGTGCCCTGTTGCCCCAATCTTTCTGGAAGGACCCCCAGATTTGCCTCCTGATGATGACTCTGGCCTTGCTTAGGCTCCTGGCTGAACAATTTTTAAAACAATTTCCCACCTGAGGATTCTGGTTCCACAAAAATGCTGTTTTCCTTGGAAACAAGTTGGTTTTTCTGCATCTTTTATGGAAACCAGGCAGACAAAGAGACTTCCCTTTCACGTCTTGCAAGCCAGCTGGCACAATGGTGGGTGAGGGGCTGCCTGCCCGTCTCACTGGACTTCATGGTTGTCATGGCTGTGCAGCTGCCCTGCTTCCCACCTGGCAGACTTCTCCAATCCCCTGGCTTCCTGGCTAGCTTTCCACCTGTGTAGCCAAATCCCTGTACAAAATTTCTTGAAACATGCTCCATGCGGTCTCAAAACAATCAAGTTCTCTGAAATCAAGTTAGGCAATAAAGCAAAGTTTTCTCTGTTTCCAGTGAGAAAAAGTGGAATAAAAAAGTAGAAAATTGTCAACAAAACAAAAATTACACTTTGATTACTTCTTTAGTTTTCACATCAGTCTCTGCGAAAAAAAAAAAAAAAGAGTCTACCATGGCAACATTACTTGTATTAGCAAATATAAAGGACTTTTTAAGTTATTTTTCCTTTGCTTAGGTTATTTAGTCTTTTAGTCTATTTATCATTTTCTTTTTTTTTATTTCCTTATAAGCAAAAAAGAAAAAGTCACTCTGAAATATTACAAAGGTTCAGGACAATCTCTTCTAGGCTTTGAGATTTAGGGTTGTCATTAAGTGAAATTAGGAATACCTTTAGTATATCTTTATGTAGCTTTCTGTCTCGCAGCACCAAGAAACTAGGATATTTGTTTTATTTGTTCAGTGTTATAGCTTTTATATAACTAAAAATAAATGCATGCACACACAATGTGCAAACACAGGATTCAACTTTGGCAAAGGGCAAGCCCCAGCTCTGAACTTTAGTGCAACTCCCAGGCCAGCGGGTAAAGGGTGCTGGAGTGGAGGATCCAGATGAAGTTTTTCAGAACAATTAAGGCCTGGTAGTGCACTCAGAGCACTGAAAATCAGTCCACAGAGGTTTCCAAAGGGCTGTTATGTGAATGAACTCTCCTACAAACAATCTTTCCACCTTGGTCTTTGGCATATCTTATGACAGAGGTCTCAGCCTGGGCCAGGGTCAAAGCACAGAGAAATGTGAGATTCCACAGAAGACTGAGACTAAACAGGGCTTTTCACAGTAGAGAGCTGTGATGGGAACACTCCTCAAGGCAGCCTTTGCACACAGACTGCCTTTCTCTCTGGTACCTTATGTGAGATAGACACTGGGTTGATAAGACCTTTAAGACTGAATTGTCCACACATTTTGTTGAAATACACATGTAAAAATCAAGAAACAGATTTTCTCTCTCTTAAAGTGTGTATTATTAGAGCAGAACTTAAACCAGTAATTTCTTAAGAAACAAATCCTTGATCTCATGAGTGAGGAAATTAAAATAAAAATTAATTTACCTATATGACCTCTATCTGTTATTGCTCATGCCTATAGATCGGATGCAGACTTTTTCAAATTCAACATCACGACTTTTCAATTATGAGGAAATCTACAATATTTCCCATGAATTCAAGATGTTGTTATTACTGATATTGTTATGTTATCATAATGTGTTATCATATTATGTTATATGATATTAGTATGAGCATCAGCATCAACATCAGCATCGGTATTATCATTAGTATTATATTTTTCTTAGTCTCAATTTTTAAACTTTCCTTATCTCAACCCATGAGGGTTTTTCCTTTTATTTCCTTGATTATTCTCCCCACTTCACTGGAGAGGGATGGAGGAAATAGTGAAGCACAGTATGGTGCTTACTTAGTGTCCGGGTAATAAGTAAAATAATAAGTAAACTTATACTATTTAACTATAGTAAAATAATATCCTTTTAAACCAGAAAACAGCAGCTAGGACAAGCAAAATCTCTGCTCTTTAATTACATCCTTTCCACAGCATTCAATGCATGTACAGAATTTCCAAACAAATCAATTAGTTATAACATTCATCGGGCTTTGAATTTCAACTCCCCTTCCTTGAAAGTTCCCCAGGAGTGTTTTCTACTAAGCAAAGAAGGAAGACATCAGGTGGCTGTTTCTGGATGTTTTGAGTAGCAGCAGTCTCAGGCAATTATTTGAGATCACATCACTGCCGCCACAAGTTACCCCTAGGACAAGATATCTAAGAACTTAAGAATGTATCTCAGAGTCCAGATCAAGGGTTGATTGAGTCCAGTGGTGAGTTCAGTGGCCCTCAATGAATGCTTTGGAAGAACACTAGACATGGAAATTGTGACATTTCCCTAGGACACACTCCTGCTCCAGGTAATTTAGTTCAGAGCTGAGAGGCTACAAACCTGTCTTAGGCAGTAGTGTTTACAGTTGGTGTAGGAGCCATGGTATTAGAGCAAAAGCTGAATTCTGGGGTTTTCCTCTGCTTTTGCCAGTGTGCCCTTTCCTATGAAAGCAGTGCTGATAGGTGAGACACTTGGTGCTGTCTTCTTGTAATCTCAGCATGGGCTGTTAGCTCAGGGGGCTGAGTTTGGGCTCCTAGTGATCCTACAGAGACATGGATGAGGTTACTACCTCGGAGTTTTGTTTGGTGATAAATACCTGCCTGCCCCCTAACATCCTCCTAGGAGCTGCCTCTCTCTTTTGACTAGCTGCTAAGAACCAGTCTGTCCAATATCTTTCACACCCTCTGTAAGAATTCTTTTTTCTTTTGATTCTCCTTCCACTCTTCTAAGCATTTCCCTCTTCTCGTAAGAAGAGTGGATTACTCTGATCCTTCCTGTTTGAGTATTTACTTTTGATTTTCTCAATCCAATGGAAATTAATAAGATCAAGTGAGTCAAGGGATATAAAGGGAAAGTAAACAGTTCATTTTACGAAAGAGGAAGGGGATAATATCTGAAATACTCTGTTGGAATAATTTCACCTGATCAGTCCAAATTCTAACAGATTAGCAGATGGCAAGAGCATTCCAAATGAGTGCAAATCTGTCCTTCGTGCTTTTAGGATCCCAGGAACACAATCTTTATTCTAATGCTAAATACCTAGAAAAATTGCAGGGAAAAGAGATAATATATTATAACTATGTTACAGAACAAAACTGAAGGCACAGAAGGCTATGAATTTTAGAATCCCTGGCTCTGATGAAATTTTGAAATTACATCGGACATGACATTGAGCCCCGCAGTCCTTTCCCAGATTTTTTCCCTAAAACGCATGCAGAAAAAAGTCCTGGATTATTTTAAATTGCAATAACTTTGCAGGTTTTGCGTTGGATTTTCTCTCATTTAACTTGTTCTTCTGGTTTAAACTCCCATACATTCAGTTTCTCTATAAGATAACCCTGATATCTGATGGAAAACACTGACACAGAGGTTTTCCTGTTTCTGTCTTTCCTTCAGACACAGATAGTTGGATGACTTTGATTCTTATATAAATTCATATCTCATAAATTTTACAATTTTTTTAATCTGGAATAATGAATACATTTTACAGTAAGGATTTATTGTATCAATCTCATTTTCTCTGTTACTTCCTTCCTCATCTACAGTGTCAGTACAAGCTGAGGTAACCCAATGGAAATCACTGAAGTTATATGAATATTATCCTTGTACTGGTCAAGAGAAAGTAGACAGTTTAGTAGACAAAATGAAAGCAAGTAGATTAAACAGAAGTGGAGTATCTGAATGTATACCAAAGACTTATTGGAAAAAGGGCTTAATGATGTAAATCTCTACAAATAAAAAATTAGGATGTGTAGGAATTAAAAAGTAAAGTGATTCTTAAGAGGCAGACAAATATTTTGGAGAGGTGAAGAGCACGACTTTTACTGCTAAATGCATTAATTCATTCAAATAATTGAGTAAAGCCTTGCTCAATAAAACAGGTTGTTATGCACTTGCTGAATTTTTGGTTTGTTGGGCAGTAGGTCTGATTTGGTTTTGTGTAGTTTTGTTTTTTTGGGTTTTTTTTGGTAATGTTTGGCATTTAGTCTGAAACACCTGAATAGCCTCATTGTAATGAGATGACTGCTATTAGCTAGATCTGGTGCTGCATTACAAATTCTAGTTGAAAGATCTAGTTCCCTGCTACTGCTAGAAGATTAAACAGTTGGAATGCAACTGAAAGTTGCTTCTTCTCAAGCTTACCAGCAGCATAGTTTCATGAATTTTATCACTAAGTGCACAACAATGTACAGTGAAAACACAGGAGAGACTTAACATCTTTAAGCTGTTAGTATATGCACAGGAATTAGGAGAAAAATCTTGTATTCACAGAAGCTGACCTACTTACATTTAGCAATCTATGTTAAATATCAAAAAGCACATTCTGCTGAAGGCATTATATTCCTTGGAAAGTAATGGCACCTCTTCTAAACTGTTTTTCTTTCCAAGACAGCACTTTCCCACTGTTTGTATATGATACAGCAGGTTTTCTAACAGAGAGGGCTCCAAACTATTGCCATAGGTTGTATAGAAAGCAGAGAGGTACAGAGGAAAAACAGCAACAGAGCACTGCTTTGAAGATATAGTCGGATATTTAAAATAGGATCAAGATTGGAAATGCACATTTGTGGATACTGTTTGGGAATTAAACTTCAGAAGGAAAGTTTGTGTTGTAGAGTTGTCATGACAGGTTGCCATGATGATCACAGATAAACTAGTGGGCCCTAAAACTGGAGGAGGCAGCAGAGGTGGCATCAATGCCACCACTGCTGGAGACTGCCATGATTACATATGTCTATAATTCTACCCTGCTCAATTTGGCATCGCATCAAAGGGAAAAACAAAGCTATGACCAAGGACAATGAATAATGAATGAAGAAAGTACAAATATAAGGGTCAAAGTGTTAAGAAAACATGGCAGTTTATCACTGAATACTAAACAACATGCCCAACATTGTGATTTGGCTGTCAGATGTAAATAGTAAGATTGGGTTTGTTTAGAATGACCAAAAATTTCAAAAGCCTATTCAAAATAAAATAACTATATGTAATTATTTTGCTCCTTTTCCTTTTGGTTTCATTTAAGGATACAATTTCATATATTTATGATTATTGCAAAGTTTGCATCTTCCTCTTTTCTCTACTCCATGGAAAAGAAGAACTAATGCAATTGGACTTCAGCATCCAGAGTGCTACTTCCCAGTGTGCTCAGAGCTGACTCCAGCACGCTCAGAGTTCCCGGTTCCTTCTGCCTTGGTCAGATGGATGCAGCTCTGCAGTTCATTTCTGTAGGTCCAGTCAGCAGCAGTTCTTACAGAGCTGAGAAACCCCGCTGGATCCCTCACCACTGGCTGATCCGCAGGAGGTCACTGGTGAGGAATGCAGGCACCTGCACTCTGCAGAGTGTATCTCCACACTTTGCATCAGATGGATAATCCACTGCTTTAATCCCATAGGACACCAAGGCACTTACCCAGCCATCCTGCCAGACTGTGGACATCTGTAGGTGCTGGTGTCCTCCTGCTCATCAGCCAGTCCACACTTGAACTTTTCTGACAACTAAGAAAAACACACAGATGGACTCACCTCCTCAGTCGGACACAGAAAGCTGCTTGAACAAACATTTCTACTGCCATTATTGTATATTATGCTGTGGCTGACAACTATTTATCCAAAAGCATGGGAGCAGGATAACACTCTAGTAGTACCAGGAACCTGTGTTTGGGCAGCTGAGTCATCCTGCCAAGCCATAGGTGTCTACATAGGTATCTACAACTGTCGTGGCTTCATTGTGAACCAGACAGGAAAAAACTATCAATTTGGGTTGCCAAAAGAAAAGGAATTTTGTAATCAAGAGCAAAGCAGGTTTAAACTTGAAAAGAACAGACTTTTATTAACTAATACAAAAAGGAAAGAAGGAGAAGGAAAAAAAACAACTAACAAACTCTTAGAATTAGAATGAAACCTTTCAAACATTCTTCCTCTATTACCAAAATTTCTCTCACTCTCATTAACAACATACAGAAATTACATTTAGAAACTTTCAGTCAGTTTTTCAATTCTAGAATAGTCTTTCTTCAATTCTTCTAGAGATTGGAGCATCTTTTACTCGCTATGGAACTAAAAACTGAAACAAAACAAGACAAAACAAACTTTTCATGATAACAGCCGCCCGGAAAACATTTATATCATGAAAATTCCTCCCATATTTACAGCTCTTTAATAGCTATACGTCTGGGCCATAATCGATCCATGGGGTTTATTTTTT
>WAAG01047176.1:28260-45482 GCA_013390105.1 Tichodroma muraria
TTTTTCCCGGTCAGCCTGACTTGCTTCCCCCTCCCCCCCAGGCCCGACGGCCACGTGGGGGAAGGGGGAGCAGAGAATGTTCGGCAGGAGCTCTTACCTGAGCCTCTGCCGGAAACCAAGAGAGAGATGATTCCCGGGTTTGCATTTAAAAAAGGTGTATCGTAAAAGGCGTACCCACGCTTTCATTGGTTTTATCAAATGTCAGTAATACACATTGGCCAATCACGGCCAAACTACTACAACAACCTAAATGATTACACGGGCCCAGGTACCTAAGCTCCTGTTAGAGTCAATAGCCTTCTAGTAAATACTGTCAATAGAGAAAGAAAGCTATTCAGCCCTCCCAAAGCTTCTTCTTCTACTTTAGAAGGAGATAAATAGATCTCTAGACTCCACTGACTGTGCTGGCGACATGAGATAAAACAAGAACTCAATTCTTATGTTTCATCCAGAAATTTGTCATGAAAAAGATGCTGAACTTCTACTTCTCCTGTTTGGTTTTTCTTGGTTTTTTAGGGGGATTTTTTTTTTTGTTAATTTTGGGGTTTTTTTTTTGTTAGTTTCTTTTTTTTTTCCCCCTAAAGGAGAAAAAAATACCTTTAATATAAGAACTGGTATCAGTTGAAAAAAAAAATTGTCTATGCTTTCATGTCTTCATATTATAAACTATATCAGGCTGTGTTCCAAGGCTTTGATTTTCCAGTCTTCTAGAATGGACATCTGAAGAATGATACAATTTTACAAGGCCATGTATGAGAAAATAATTGTTCCTCTATATGGAATCAAGAATTTCAAAGTATATAGGTCTCATTCTTGTGAAATCAAGATGTGCCAAAGAGCACATTTTAAAATTCGCTATTTTTCTCAATTTCTCTAGACAAAACCTAGCCTTAGTTGGTTAAATAAATGATACTCCTTTTCCCTCATCTAACTGTAACCCACCAAAGTTATTACAATACTGTCATTGCTCCTATTGGATTGGGTAAATGTGGTACAAGTGGTAAATGTGGCAAGTGCAGCTGACTGAAATTCAAAATGAAACTTCAGGGGTTTGAAATCAACAGATGACTGAATCAGTAATGAATTAGGACTTCAGAATTTTTGGATACAGTTCCATGATGAGAACTTCAATTGCTAATAACTGACCATTATTAGATTTAATTAATAATTTAGAAGTTAAGTCAGTTTTCACCCTTGTTTTGTTATTATAAATCCTAGTATTGCTTAGCATGTAGTTGTGTCTGCAACACCTAGGGGACATTGTTAAATTTTAAAAAAGAAGAAGAGTTATTTTTATGAAGAAGGAAGTGTTTTTTGTTTTTTTTTTATCAGCAGCAAAGATAGGATTTCCCATTTTTAATCGAAATAGCCTCTTTTCCATCAGCTTTTAAAAAATATTGTGAAAAGCATATTTCTAGGGAGTTAATGAAGTAATGTACAAATTAAGTTTAAAAGAAATAGTTCTTTTATGGCAAAAAATGACTCTATATTTGGTAATTTTTATGAAAAGTCACTTAGCACAAGTGGACTACCAGAATAAAGAAAGGGGAAGAAAAAGATGTTAAAGTAGTTTGAAAATACAAGATATACACAGACAGGAATTGGGAAGTAAAGTTTTGGCAATCCTGTTTTACTCATCTTCTGAGAAATAAGAAAGTATTTTGTGGAGTTTATAAATTCAATTAATCTTTCCACTGACATTAAAACCTGCAGCTGGTCTTCCATGTGATGTGCACACCAGAGATGTGAAGCTGTATAATTATGAGCAGTCATTGAACAGAAGTTTAGTGAGTTAAGGCAGGATGACTGAGCACCAAATGGAGTGGAAAATTCTATTATTGTGTATTTGGTTTGGGTATAGAACTTTTACCTACAGTCAGGTTTAGAGGCTACGTATCATCTTTATACCACTCATCAAATTAATTTATTTTTCAGAGAAATCTTTTCTTTTCTGTTACTTCACTCCCTGGGTGCAACCACACTGCAGGAGGTTGCTGCTAGTGATGTAGCTTCATTAGAAAATTTCTTTAAAATCTTCTGAGGTAGCAGGAACAGAGAGAAAAGCTTTATGTGATCCAAGAACCAGCTTCAGATTTCAAGCTGCAACAGGCCTCCATTTGCATTTAAAAATCTCATTCACATTCAAAGACCTGATCAGAATAAGGAAAAGATTGCCTGAAAGTTATAAAGGCACATTTTTTTAATGCAGTTTCTAATTTAATTACTACAGGGAAAAAAAAAAAAAAAGGAATTGCTCCTCTAAACCCAGGCACATAGCTGGTGAGATATGAGGAAAAAGCAGAAGCAGTGCAAAGGTAAGGGTTATCTCTGCTTTCTGTTTCCTTGTGCAAAAGTATTGGTGTCTCATTTGTCCTGATTTCAGAAAAAATTAGGTTAAAATTGAAAGAGAGTCTGAAACAATACTTCTTAGTTACAAGTTACTCTATTTGGGAATTGCAAGTATTCACACCTGCCAGCCTTCTACAACAACTCTTTTGGTGGCTGTTTCCCTTGTCTTGAAGGAGATTTTCATTTATATTTTACTGTTTTCTCACAGTCTATTCCTCTGCAATTTTAAATGTATTTTTTAATTTTAGAGTTATGACATTCTTTGAAGGCTGGATGTTTAATTTCGTGGGGGGTATTTACAGAGTGAAAAACTTTTGAACAATGTCCTATACTGGATATTGTCTCTGTTTTTAATCAGTTTAAAATATTAATATTAAGGTGGTATGGAACAGCGATTTTTGTTGGGTGAGTAGTTTTTTTATTGTGTGGATACTTCAAACCCATCCAGATCCAAAACCTAACCAATTACACAACACCATGCACAAAAATCCCTTTTCTGCTTTGGAAAAAAGGAACATCTGTAAATTTTTTGTGAGGTTTTTTTCCTTTCTTTTCACCCTTTTTTTTACTATAATGTAGAGTTGAATTTGTAAATTTAAATTCCAATGCATGTTGACAGTGAAGCAAAATTTTTATTAGGTGGTGGTTTTTTTTTTGTTACTTTTTTTTTTTGAAGATGATTAAGAGTGAGGTAGGTAGATTGCTAAGACAGCTGTTCCCCAGCTCATGGCAGTCTCATCAATGTCTATGATTGGTTCTGGTTGGACAGTAACAGCATTATTTTCTGGCTTTCCTGTGCTGAGAATAATTCCTGTAGTAGTAACGCAAGAATGTCTTCCATTTCTCACTGCTGGCAATATTAAGTGACCATAAAACTAAGAGATATAAAAGTCATCTCACTCTTGGCAAGTAGTGGTAAGGAGACTCTGTTTCTAATTGTTGCATTATATGTTTCTTAAATTCATGAACTCCTAGTGCAAGAGATTCAGAAGTAAAAAGCCAATCAGCAGCTCTAGTTTGCACTGTCTGTTTTTGCGTTGAAGACAATTAGAATTTGCCCATAAGTATTCCAACTAGATTTATTTAAGTATGAAAGAATTAAGTATAAAGATAGAATTCAGTTTGCTCAGAAGATTAAAAGAAAGATTTAGTAAAAGAAGATGTATCTATGCAATAATTACAGAAACACAGTTTTCCTGTTTTGAAAACGGAATAAATTTCTTAAAATTAGAAAAGTGTATGTGGGATCTTCACAATTTAAACAATTCAATTCCAGTGTTTGAAACAAATAAAACAAACCAAACCAAACTAAAACAATCCTCTCCAAACAAACAAAAATCAAACCAACCTAACAAGAAACAAAAAACATCCCAACCTGTTTAGGAGGCAAACATTTTGTGTTTTGCAGGTTCACTGTATGTTATTTTCTGTGTTCAACACATTCAGATATCGAAAGTATTTAGAGAAATACTAAAATAAATTTTCTTCTTCCTTTGCCACCTCCAGACCTTCTAACACATAATTTTTAGATATAAAAGGTTAGGTTTCAAACTGGACATGTGTTGAAAAATTGCACAATTTCAAAACCCAAGGGAGCAATGAAAGAAATGCTGGCTGGCTAGTTCTTTAGATTTTGCTTTATAGACATGAGAGGAAGGAAAAAATGGCCAACTTTGGAAACCGTTTCTCTTTTAAGAGGTCATATTTATTGGTGACCAACCCTTTACAAACTCATTAGCCATTTTGATTTTTCAGGTTAGCAGGAATTTTCAACCCGGGTCATAATTAGAATTAGAATGCTGCTATAGCATCTCTAAAAATGGGCCAGGATTTTCAAACATGAATAGCTAAATTTTGGCATTTCAAACTATATATAGAAACTGACTTATAGAGATGCAATTCTCAGAAGTGCTGAATATCCAAACCTTACTAGTTTAATGGGAGCACTTGCGTAAGAAGGAAGTGCTCTATGAAGCTAAAATGTAATTTATTTTAACAGCTCTCTTCATGCACTGTGGCACAAAATGCTTTTCAAGAAAGGCAAACTTCTTTTCTCAGTCATAACACTATAAATTCAATATGACTTTGGATTTAAAAATATCAAAGAGAGAGTAAATTTCATCCAAAATGTTTAAGAAGTCTATAAGTCGTCTTACACATGTAAGGACTCAGATTTATGATAGAAGGATGAGGAGAATGAGGAGATTGTCATGAATGTGATGTAAGCACTTGAGTTATTTGGTTTTTCTGATTTTTTTTCTGCCTTATTATTTGGTGGCTGGGATAATCTGACATTCCCCGGAGATGTCTGACACCGTTGGTTGTCATGTTGGTATGTTTTTATATGCTAGTATGGCTTTTGTTGGGACTCTTAGGGCACCCCCAGCAGCTGTCCTTGCTGCCCAGGCTCCCGGGGCTCCCCCCAGCCCTGCCCAGGGCCCAGGGCCACCGAGCCCCCAGGGCCAGCAGCCCTTGTCCCAGCAGTGCTGCTGCAGGGGTGGTCTCCAGCTGCCCACAGCCAGGTGCTGCCCCGCGGGGAACTCCCAGCGGATCCCCACTGGTCTCAGCTCCCAGGACATGCCCTGACAATTTGCTGCTCTGTTTTAGTGACAAATATCCACACAGGAGCATGTAAAGAGTGATTATGACAGCTGGTATGCAGTAAGTAAAGGTCATGTGGTAGCAGTTTTATACCTTAGTCTTATATGAAAAGAAAATAAAATAGGAAAAATAATTGTAAGGTTTTATTCAATATCTCTTGAAACAGACATAAGGGGCTTGTATATTATCAAAATGTACTTTCTTGTATCCCACCCAGGTATGTTTTAAATAGCAAAACACCATTTCCTTTTACTGCATTGCAATGTAAATTGTGGCATTAATAATTTTTTGCTGCTTTAAGGAAGTTACTTATTTTAAAAGAGCTAACTGACTGTCATGGACTAACACGTGTAGCTATGCACAATATTTACTTCCAAATGTTCGTTGTCAGATAAAAAAAGGGAAGAGATAAAAGCCATTGGGGAAGAGAATATTTCTTCCCAATTTTAGCCTGAGGGCAGAATCCTTGGTTTTGTTATGACCTGTTTTATTTATAATTTTATTATCAAGTAAATGCATTTTTAAACTTTAATTCCTATAAAATTTAAAGCAAGAATTTAGGGGCCAAAGAAGTAAATTAGAAGGCTCCAATTCTGTATATCTTGGTGAGAGCAATATGTCTTTATGACATGGTTTAACCACCGCCAGCCTCTCGCTCACTCTCCACACTCCCTATTTCTTGTCCCAGTGGGGAGGAGAATTAAAAAGAAAAGGTACACCAGTAGTTTTGTATAAGAACAATTTACTGATTCAAACAAAATATAATCATAATAATAAATAAATGAGTAAATAAATAAATATAGTATCAACAACAACAGTAATAATAACAAAAAACAATAGTAAAATATTTTAAATAGGGAGAGTAGCAAAATCAGAAGAATAAGTAATATACAATACAATACAATTTCACACCACCTGCTGACCAATGCCCAGCCCATCCCTGAGCCATGAACAGTCCCCTTCCAGCTGACTCTCCCCCATTCTCAATATCCCATTCTATAGTATGGGATATTCTTTTGGGAAGTTTGGGTCAGTTCTCCTGACTATTCTGCCTCCCAGCTTTTTGTGCAGCTCCTCCCTGGCAGAGCATCAGGCACTGAAAAGCCCTTGATTTAGGGTAAGCACTGCTCAGCAACAGCCAAACATCAGTGTGTTATCAACATTATTCTCATACTAAATCAAACCTAGTGTTGTACCAACTACTAGGGTGAAAAATTAAGTTTGTTCCAGACAAAACCAGGATACTGGGTAATAGCCCTTGAGTATGGATAAGAATTCTGTTCCTTCAAAACTTCTGTAAATAATGCAAGGAAAGGCTAGAAATTGTGATTAGCTGTAGTGATTCTAATTCTGTGTGTTGGTTCATAACACTGACTTTGGCCATGACATATATTTCTTCAGCCAAGAACATAATCAAGCCTCTTCAAGTGAGATTTTTGCCACTGACATGATGGTTTGAGGACAATGTGTTCCCATAGAATGGTAGAGTAATAAGGAAACAGTAAACATTTCAGAAACATAGGAATGTTCTGGCTTGATACAAATTCAACATGGTGAAATTCCAATAGGTCAGCCACAATAAATATGCAGTCACACATGACAATGACAAAAATATTTTGTAGTTGTCTAGAATCCCATAGGGATTTACTTCCACTCAGTTTGTTTCAGAATAAATTAATGATAGGTTTGAAACTGTTCCACTGTAGGACTAAAGACAAATGACAGAAGGTCATTGAAATCTACCATCAGCATCGCTGTTCTGCCTAAATTCTGACCAGAAGCTGTTCTTTCTTTCTCCCTTTCCTGCTATTTCCTCTGGGAAGATGGGAGCTAAGAATCAAAAGGTGGGGAATAAAAGATATATTTCCCACATGAAGCATTTTCAGTTTTCCAGTTTCTTTTGTTGCAATCAGTTTTTGAGTGAGACAGACAAAATGTCCAAAATGTTGAGTATTTCCTGACCTGCTCTTTTCTGTGACACTTTTTTGTGTAAATCCAATTTTCTACTTGCATCCCCGAGGAGTCATGGGATAATAATGCTATGTACAGGCATTCCCTTCTCATTTGAAACAGCCCTAGGCTGCCCTTCCTAGCATGGCTGGACATCTGACTTAAGCTCTTTCAGAACTTGCTGCCTCTGCAATGGAGTATGGGAGAGGCAGTACCCAGCCTATTGGAATAATCCACCTATAAGGAATTACACACTTGCAACAGGATTTGCCCAGTCAGTTTAAAAACATTATCTAATGGGAGAGAGTGCAAAAATCAGGGAAGTAACTACATTACAATTCCTAAATTATTTCACACATATGCCACTGCAGTAAGATCGAACCAGATTTCAGGAATATGGCCTTACCTACAACTTACAGGCATACTTCTACCACTTCTCAGGGACTAACACAAAAGGCAGAAAAGGAAGAAAATGATTTGATTTTGGGGCAACAGCTTTGCTTTCACCAGTGATTCCCAAGAGCTGTTGCCTAGAAAGGTAGAGACACAACAAGAGAATGCAGCTACGTAAAGGACACATTTCCTTCAGGCTCTTCTGCTCTGAAGTAGGAAAACAGTTTGCCTGCTGTGGCAGCTGAAAAGGAGGAAGATCGTTTGTCTCTTGGGTGGTAGCTTAGCAGTATCACACTGCCAGGCAGAGAGGGTAGAGCTGCCACGGTGCCAGAGCAGCCCTGGTGCCGGGGAAGTCGAAGCTTCCTGCTACAGTCAGGCTTCATCCACGTCTAATCACTTTTGGTTCTGCCACCAGAGGGCACGAGGAGCCAAACTTCGGTGGCTTCACAGTGAACCTCCTCCTTTTCCTACAGAAGGAACAGAAGGACTAAACTGCGCTTTGCCATCTCTGCAATCCCTATCCAGGCTGCTGTTTGGGAAGGAAGAAACTAGAGGTTTCCTTCAGAAGGGAGGAAATTGAAGAACATACCCTTGTGTATACTTTTATTTCTGAGTCTTTCTGTTTTCCCCTTCTGTATTCCAGAAGATGTTCAGTACAGGGAACATATTTTTTGCTGTGGGAAGACATTCCTTTAGAAAAGTATCTGTTTGTGTCCTAGAGTTCAGATCGATTCAGAGGGTTGTCCTCCCAGGGACCTTGTCAGATTTAAGAGATCAGGGCCAGGCCTTTCATACAAATTCATAGAGACTACTGGAACAGTTATGTGTGCCATGAAAATTGCTGTTTAGTGATGCTGTCACCTTCTTAGCAGCTTTTATTGAAATTAATAGAGTCAGTTTAACTGAGAAAACAAAATAAAATTAAATAACAAACTACAGGCTCTGGGCCACTCTTTTATAAGGATGCCACTCCAGTTTAACTCTTCTATGTGGAAGTGACATGGGGAAGATGTGGGGCAAAGTCCAACCCTGTGAGTTTGAGAAGGCCAACACACAACTCTGTTCCATCAAGGAGTCACAGGCGGCTGTATAGGGGCAGCCAGAGCTGGGTGTGCCTCCTGGTGCCTGAGACTTTCCTCTGTTTCAATATACAGGTCACATTTCCTACAGAAACTGAAAGACAGAAAAAAAAGAGCAATTCCCAGGAACATGTGCTTGTGGCCAACCCCCATTTTGTAAATATGACCTAACTATCAAAGGAAATACTGCAACATTTGAAAGGAAGAAAGAAAAAAGGCTGAAAATATCAAATATAACATCACCTCTTCTGGTCCCAAATTAATAAAGGTTCTTCAACAGCTGGTTCTTCACCTTCTGTCTGAAGTTTTTACATGCATGTTTTAGCAGCGTTTTACTAAATGTGTCTGCCAGAACATCTACTAAAAGACATTTCCTATGTTCTCGGGGAGGTAGAAAGCTTTGTTGGTGTAATTCCAATTTTTCAAGCATCTAAGAAGTTGAACAGTTGATATCGGCAGAAGCCAAGTGGCACCATGGCTTGCAAACTAGGATGTGTACAATTTGCTCAATTCACTGAAAGAGAACTTTGAGAGTAATAAAGTGATTGTGATCTTTGTGCTCAAAGGTGCATAAACATTTGTTTATGCATTTGGTGTATAAATATTGTTTTTCCAAACTGAATGACAGCATTGTCATAATTCTGATAGACGTAATATCCATGTATTCCTGGACTGTACTGTTAAAAGCCAAGATGGGTTCAGAAAAAGCCATGTTTTTTAAAACAGCTTTAGTAGGAACATGTGCCTCAGAAAGTTAAGAGTGACTGTGAAAAATAATTTGTAAATCAAAATTAAAAGAAGATATTAAAGCAGAATAATATTCACCCTTTTTTCCTACTAGCAATACAGTAAAAAACTTCCACCTCAACACTTTTAACAAGAAAGTGAAGCCTAAGATGTGGATGTATTTTATATGTAACAGTTTTTGTTACATGGATACGTTTCTAACTACAGCCTCCACAGCACTCTCACATACAGACCTACGGAAGTGAAACCTTCAGTTGTGAGGCATTGGCTTAAAATTATGGAAATTACACATCTTTGAAAGACAAGAAGATAACTAGAGCTAAAGTGAGATGTGATATCAATCAGTTCATAAAAGATATTACAAAAACAGTTTATGAAAGAAATATTTTGGTGTGTGAAACTAGGTGAAAGAGGAAAAGGCGTCAGACACAGATGTACCACATAGTAGATTACAGTCACAAACACAGCAAGGGAATTTTTTACCCCTAGGAACTAGGGGTAAAAAAAAAAGTGAACCTTGAGAAGGATAATCAAAAAAAAAAAAAAAAANTCACAGTGAATGGGAAAGAGCAAATGAATATTTGGTGTAGTGGTTTTTTTATTGGACTCCTTTGCTAAATACAGAATTTTTCCTGGCTGTCTCAAGGACTATACTTCTATTGTTCCTGCTTATCTAGGCACACATCACACATATGGATTCTTCCTGCACATTTTCCAACATTTCCTGAACAATGTTATCATGTTTCTGCTCATGGTCTACGACTTCTGTTTAGCTGTCCAAGTAGAATGAAACTTCATCTCACTTTTCCTGATCATTCACATATCAAGGTTTGCTGAAGAGCTCTGCTTTACACCTTAGCTCTTTTACATCCTGTTAAGCCTAGTTTTTGGAAACTGTCCCTTATTTCTAAATCCAAATAGTGAAAAGTGTCATCCCTAGTGTCTTGACCAGGTATAGGTGGTATTCTTACTTGCTCCTGCTGGTTTGCAGATACCAAGTAATTTTTTTTTCATATGTTCTATCATTACTTAACAGAAAAACCTGGAAATGGGCAAGTTCAAAACTATGAAGATAATAAACCCTCCAGCTTGTTTCACTAACAAATTTTTTTCTTTGAAAAACATCTTTTTAGTCTCCAGGTTTTTAATGAATTTGTGACAGCTTTTCAGTACATGTATCTGGCAGGACATTAAGAGGACATTCTCTTTCAAGGTATTCAGGGAAATCCAGAAATGTTTTTCATCAGGTCATCAAAAACAGATCAAAGCATAGCTTTCCTCTGTCTGTGGGGAAGAGATCAACGCTCCAGGAGGGGCAGAAGCTGTTCAGACATTGGGACATCATACTCCTGCTTCTGCCTTGATATCAATGCAAGTATTTTGTATCAAACCATCTGTTCTTATTTCTGAGTGCTGGTTTTCCAAATATGAAATTGGAAAACTGCTTTCACGGGTAAAAATGTCTTGTTCTCAGCCTAAAGCCTCTGGCCATAAATGTTTAAAACAACAAACAATTACCTGTATGGTAACACTTTAACGTCTTTGGACACTTCTAAGAAGAGCGTGTCTTCCTATGACACATCTGGAGGTAAGGTTTGGAACTTCTCTCAGGGGTTATGAAGACCACTACATATTTTGTTGAGATTGACGCTGCAACTCTTTCTATATGACAAAATAATTTTGGATTCTAAAAAGAATACTAAGATGCCTGTGATATGTATACTTAGAAAAATCTTTCTCTTGTGAAGGTTTTGACACTTCGCAAGCAGACTAAATTAAACCATTACAATCATATTTACCTTATTTGGGTAATAAAGGATTTACTGTCAGAACATCAGTTAAGTTCCCCACAAATTTGACAAAAAGACATTTACAGGAAGCTTTCTAATCTATTAATTGTGAGAAACTATAAAATATACAATATTTCCAGGTGTTAAAGAAAGTAACTGCTCATCATTCTCCAGGGAATATTTAAGAAAACCCTTTCTTACTGTAGCTGGTGACCCTGAAAGAATAGTGATAAAAGAGTGTTGCTAGAACTTCTACATCATCAGAAATAGACCAGAAAAACACTAAGGGCTGCTGTTAGAATTTTCAACTATTACCTATTTCCTACAGACCACCCTATGCATCTTCAGAAGGGACATGGTCCCTGTTGTCCTCCTCTTCTATGAAAATATTTTTAAGGATTACACCATATGGATTTCTCACAGATACCAACATGAAGCTCCTCCACACCTCAGAATTTAATTTTCTATTAGATGTATTTGGAATGATACCCTTAAATTTAGGGAATTGATTCCCCTGGCTGTGAAAAGCTGCAATTATTTTGATCTTGAAAAAATTAATGGGGTGATGTGTTCATCAAATTGAAACCTAGTTGACAGTTCATCTAAGTAGTTACCAAACTGATGAGCCCCAATTTCCTGTAGAATTTCTTAATAACCAAGCTGTGGATATCATCTCTGTCATGATAAAGGCAGTACATGGAAGTCATGCAGCACATGGAAGAGAAAGCTAACATTGAACTTTAGGGCCACATTTCCTTTGGCATGCTTCCACAAAGCATCAGACAAAGGTCATAGACAGGTGCATTACATGACCTTTTCCTTCTGGAGGAATTCATTCTCACAGCTAGGGGACAAAACTGTGTCTGCTTCCTGTACGCATCACCTGGGGTACAGAGGATGAAACACGCAAACAGAAAGACTCAGAAATAAAGGAATAGACAAGGGTATATTCTTGGATTTTCTCCCTTCTGAAAGAAACCTCCAGTTTCTTCCTTCCCAATCAGCAACCTGGCTAGGGATTGCAGAGATGGCAAAGCACAGTTTAGTCACTCTGTTCCTTCTGTAGGAAAAGGAGGAGGTTCACTGTGAAGCCACCGAAGTTTGGCTCCTCGTGCCCTCTGGTGGCAGAACCAAAAGTGATTAGACGTGGATGAAGCCTGAGGTCCTGCGCTCCAAGGGAGAAACAAAAGCAAGACGTACCCCAAGCCAGACTCATTTGTGTGAGGCTTGCAAAGCCCTTTGCCACAGCTGGAGTCAGCACAGAAACTCACGGTTTGGTCCTGGACACGTCCCTTGACACCAAGAGGCAGCGCAGGGAATGTCCGCAGCAGGAAGCTTCGACTTCCCTGGCACCAGGGCTGCTCTGGCACCGTGGCAGCTCTGCCCTCTCTGCCTGGCAGTGTGATACTGCTAAGCTACCACCCAGGAGACAAATGATCTTCCTCCTTTTCAGCTGCCACAGCGGGCAAACTTTTCCTACTTCAGAGCAGAAGAGCCTGAAGGAAATGTGTCCTTTACGTAGCTGCATTCTCTTGTTGTGTCTCTACCTTTCTAGGCAACAGCTCTTGGGAATCACTGGTGAAAGCAAAGCTGTTGCCCCAAAATCAAATCATTTTCTTCCTTTTCTGCCTTTTGTGTTAGTCCCTGAGAAGTGGTAGAAGTATGCCTGTAAGTTGTAGGTAAGGCCATATTCCTGAAATCTGGTTCGATCTTACTGCAGTTGTACATGAGTGAAATGATTTAGGAATTGTTTTCATCTAAAATTGTGCCACTGAAAAGACCAGGACAGGACATTCTCAGGTCATTGAATGTTTTTATTCATCTCACTCAAAAACTGATGAGAAAAAAAGAACCTGGAAAGATGAAAATTCTGTACATGGGAAAAAACCCTTTTATTTCCCTGTCATTGTTTGTTAGCTCCCATCTTCCCAGAAGAACTACCTGGTCAGAGCTTTAGGTATAAAATAACTATCCCCAAAATGAATTTTAAAGGTCTTCTGCCATTTCCCCTTAAGTCTGTGGGAAAAGGCTATTTTTGAATCTAGTTTTTCATGTATTCAAATAAGAACATTATAAAGTCTTACCCATGAATATAATAACAACACATTTATATAACCACATATTTGCTTGCAGTTTGGATGCCAGTTCCAGAGGAACCTTCTCTCACTGATTTTGTTTCAGAGCTTTTGATCCATATTTTTCTGCTGATAGCTAAGACTCGTATTATAAATGCACCTTCCACACTCATAACATGGATTTCAAGGAAAATGGGATTACCTGTTAAAGACAGTTACCAACAGCAGATATAAACATTTACTGGACTGCTCTGCAGAGATTTTGATACTGTAATGTGGGCATAGGAACATGAGATTATGTACAAAATCCTTACATTATTTCAGTAAAATAAAATACTGAGTTTCTTTTTCTGTAATGCCACACGATTTTAACCAATGCTTCAACTGTGGTTTCTTATTGTTCTTTTAATGTATTTGTATCACCAGAAATTATTTTTGGAAAGAAGCTGCATGATTCTCATATCCAGAGATGGGATTCAAGATAACAATTAGGATGCATGCCTCTGTTTTTACCTTTGCTATAGCATGTGAGGCCACATGTTCATAATGACTGGTATATAGAAATGTTTCCATATTAAGAAGAAGATGTTGGTCAATACATGACATTATCCATATTAATTTACATATTTGCCATAGAGATGTATTGGAAGAATATTGATGTTTTAAGTAGTAATTCATGCAGTTGCCATATGGATGAGAGATGAGTCTCAGAGTTAAATCTTGTTCTTCACGTTAGTGATACTAAAAACAATGTTATACTAATGATGGTGCAATATAAATATAGCTCTTAATTAACAGAAGTCTTATAATTAATAAATTACAATTTTATAGAGCCTTTTGCTATTAATCATGTTTGTTTGGGGATATAAGCAAAACATCATTAATGACAGTAAGCAGACAGTGATTATGAAATTAAATGCATCTTTTTTTTTTTTTTTTTTTTTACTGAATCTTATTAAGATAGCTTCCCAGTCAGAAGCCCATAGCTATTTTCTGCTGAAGCCTGGAACTTACTAAGCAAAGTTTTTTGGGTTGGGTTGGAATTAGCAGGTTTCTGATCATTCCAGAAAGTAAGACTGAAGGACCAACAGTGCCATAATAGTCTCACCCTCTCATTGCAAAGTTTTATTTTGTTTTTCTTTGTGAGACAGGTTTGTTGCTATTCCTTATTCACTCAGGACAAAAAGATATAGCTGTGCTTAGAATATGTTTTGGAAGATAGAGGGTAAAATGCAAGACATAGGATTTAAGCCATTTCTGCCACTACCTGCATTTTCATGTTGTGGTATTTTACACAAAAGATATTCTAAAAATGTGTTAGTGACAAAACACAACAAAACCAGAAACTATTCAGGCAACCTCAGAAAATTTCAAAATCTCTGTCTCTGCATTACAAAATCTGCCATGAACTGTACAATTTAGCTTCCTGTATTTAGGGAAACTCCAGGGGCCAGCACAGCCCTTTTGCAAAGAATGAACCTCATCCTGAGAAAATCACCTTCCCCATCGTGTTCGCCCTCCTCCTGTACCAGAGAGAAAGATTACTCCCACACTTAATAGTCACATTATTTGACTTTAGAAGCCTGCCTTCTTCCATAAATCAAGAATTTAACTTGAAGTAAAAAGCTGTAACAGACCTCTGGTCCCATATCTTTTTTTCTTTTGAAAAAATTCCCTGGATGGATTCTGAATTTCATTGATAATTGCTTGTCTCAACTGTTGGCAGATGGTGTAACCAGCCCCTGTTCCTGCCAGCCCTGTTGATGCCCTGAGGGACTGCACTGCAGCCAGCGAGGCTGTGCCCCTGCCTCATCCCTCACTTTGGAGCACCCTTGTTCTTGCAAATCCCTGGCAGGAATGTCCTGCCTGTCCATTTCTGCATCTGTAGGAACAACTTCTGCTCATCTGACTGCATCTTACATACCCACAGTTTGGTCCTCTCTGCCATGAAAATCACCTGGAAAATACAAAAGGGACTAAATCCAGCAGGAGATGCCTGAAAGAATTTCTAAAACTGGCTGAAATTCATACCTAGAGAGATGCAGTATGAATTAGTCCAGTAATTTGTTGAGCAGACAGAGAGGAGCTAAAACAGCCACCTTGGGCTAAAGTCAGTCTAATGTCCGTTACCAACACGTTGTCTCTCAGCTGGGGTCAGTTGGGGAGTTTCTGGTCTATCCAGGGAATTGATCCCTTGAGTGCCCAGGGTGTGCACTGGGCCACACCGCAGCTGTGATACTCACCTGTACCACAATTACAGAGCAAGCATAATTTTATGCTTATATCTCGCTAATTCTGCTCTTGTTGCCAAATAATTTACACAAGTTTTTTCAGATTGTTTCAGGCAGTAAAGGTGTCAAATATGTAGTTTAAATAAAACTAAAGTATCCACAAGTTATTACAACTTTCCACAATTTTTTTTTTAGCAACAGTGTTATTTTAACATTTCTGACAAAGTACTAGACTAAGAAATACTTATTTCTTATAAAACTAATCTGTTTAAGACAAATAAATATTGTTATTATTGTAGTCTGTAAGTAATTTATTTGCTTTTACAAATCGTTTAATTACAAAAAAGGTGGAAAGTTTAAGAGCTGAATAAAAAGCAAGATTTTTTTTTAATATATAAATTACTATTTATTTTTGTCAAGAGTATCTTAAAGAGGAGACACTTTACCTAACATAAACAACAAATCCATTATCCAGCTCTCAGGTAACAACAGACTAGGTGCTTGTCTCTCATTGAATTAAGCTAAAATGACAACTGAAAGATAGGGTAGCACATACAGCTTAAAGACACATCTCATCTGATTTTAGGGGCAAACTGGGCCCAGCTCCCTGTGTATGCACAGAATAGCCAATATATCTAGAGAACAATTTGTATTTATGCCATCTACAGAAGATCATGCATTATGCAAGGTGATTCAGACATGTACAAGTCCTCTAACATACCCCTTGATCTCATAAATTGTGTAGAGTAAACTGTGAGCTAAAAAATACATCCAGTTCTAGTATCTAAATGGTTACTGATAGCTATTGATGCATCGAAGAAATTCTTGGTAAGATGTTGAAATTGTTAATTTTACATACTGGAGTCTGAATGATACCTTGTGAAACAGGTCAGCTGTGAAAGCAGAGTCTCTTTTCAGAAGATCATAATTTTAGATGGATTCTCTGGTGGTTCTAAGCTCTTCTACCTTTCCTCAACTTTGCAGCTGGTGAATGGACCATGGCTATTTGAAATGAAGTGAGGAGAGAACATCTATGTAAAATTAATCTCTGGCATCTGATTTTGCTTCTTGAAACTGTTCAGAGGACATTACAAGTATAAGTTCTTTTTATATGAATACATGTGAATAAATAGATGCACAGTGTGCAGTTTCAGGCACATATAAACTGGTCATTTTATAGTCCCTTTGACATCAACAAAGAGATTCCTACTGAGCTGGCTAATTTTAAATATCTACCTTAAGATGGTCAGTCATGCTGTGAACTTTAACATTCACACTCTTAAGCAGTTTATTATTTGACACTGAGTGTAAGTGAAACCAGAAAGACTAGTGTAAGTGTGGACATATATATCATAGAATCAAAGAATCATTAAGGTTGGAAAAGACCTTTAAGATTATCAGGCAACTATGAGCCTAGCACCACCATCATATTTCCTGTCAAATTCTTTCTCAAGTGCCACATCCACACCCTTTTTTGAATACTTGCTGTAATGGTGACTCCTTTATTTCCCTGGGGAATCTGTTCCAATGCTTTACAAATCTTTCTGTGAAGAAATTTTTCTCAATATCCAACCTAAGCCTCCCCTGGCACAACTTAGGGCCATTTTCTCTCATCCTGTTGCTTGTTACTTGGGAGAAGAGACCAACACTCACTTTAGAATAATCTCTTTATACACAGCTACATGTGATTTCACATTCCATATCACTTACACTGGAGGATTTTGAAACTGTGCACTGCACTTTGTACACAAAGACTTGTATCTTCTTGTAGCAGAAACATGACAGTTGTTTTATGGTTTGTGGGGGAGTGTTTTTTTTTTGTTTTGTTTTGTTTTTGTGTTTGTTTTTGTTTTATTTGGTTGTTTTGCTGGGTTTCTGGTTTTTTTGTTTGTTTGTTTAGGGGTTTTTGTTTGTTTTGTTTTTAAAATTTTGGTTTGTTTTGTTTTGCTTTTGTTTTGAGAGAATGATCTTGGAGGGATGTCACATTCTTCCCAAGAACATCTTGGA